>NIUQ01000126.1:0-72490 GCA_002796945.1 Plectus sambesii | reverse complement strand
GCCACCGCTATTATTTTCTTCGGACCGCTATTGTTTCTGTTTCGGACCGCTATTGTTTTCTTCGGACCGCTATTGTTTATTTTCGGACCGCCATACATTCTTCGGACCGCTATTCCTTCTTTTCGGACCGCTGTTCCTTTTTTTCAAAAAAAATTCTGTTTTTTTTCGGACCGCTATTCCTTTTCGGACCGCTATTGTTTCGGACCGCCGTTCTTTTTTCGGACCGCTATAGTTTTGGACCGCTATTCTTTTTTTCGGACCGCTGTTCCTTCGTTTGGGACCGCTATTCTTTTTTTCGGACCGCTATAGTTTCTTTTTCGGACCGCTATTAATGTTTTGGACCGCTATTAATGTTTCGGACCGCTATTTTTTTATTGGACCGCTATTGTCGAATAGAGCCCATAGCAGTACTTGTTTTACCCACTTTATTCTTTGACACGAAACGTTCGTTTACCAAAGATAAACACGCAAGTGTAAACTGGTGATACAGTAACCCCTCGAGCGTATTGTAACTGCCAAAACATGTTAACGTATAATTTGATTTTCTCCAGATGTTAGTTCTCTAAACTGAAATTCATAACGGAAGTAATGACCGCCCTGATTCGGGAAATAAGCATTTTGATTCAGGCAATGATGCTGCGGTTCAAGCAGCTAGAAAAGCAGTGCTACCCCGGGCCGCAGCAAGGTCAAGCGTCTTCCTCTGTCAGCCAAAATGCTGTCTACAGCAGCCCGCCGCCTCGCTTCGTCACTCACATTACTCCAGGACAAGACTTGACTTCTCTGTTTGAGAGATCGACCAACGAACGATCACTGGTTGAGGGTATGCAAGTTGTGCTCTTTCTCGCTTTTGCCTATTTTTTCTGCCGCTATGGTTTCTCTTATTGACTATGCATCATCGTACTCGAGAATTTGCGTGCTTTTTGTACGCGCCAGTGTTGAGAATTAGTCGGGCTAAAGGGCGACCAGTAAGCGAAGGCTACCGTTATCAGAGACGCGTAATGTGAACTGCATTAAGTATGAGTTTGGGGCCATAAAAATGCCGTACGGTGCTATTTGAATGGAAACATTGAAATCAGGCGAGAATCGCGTTAGGACCTTTCTTGTACTGGTCGCCCTTTAGCCCGATTAGTTAAGAACACTTTTTCGCCTCAATATCCAGTTTATCATCTCGGCTTTGCAGCGGATCGCGGAAGACTGTTGTCAGAGCGATCGGAAAGCGTAATCTCGACGGGTAATCCGGAACAAGAGCAGCACGATCAACCACCACCGCAGCTGCAGCAGCAAATCCACAAGTGCCGTCTGTGCGGGAAGGGGCTGTCGGGTCGAAGTAGATCCACGCGCGAGTACCACGTGTGGAAGCATATTGCGAAGGCCGTGCTGCAGTGTCGCTATTGCGCCAAGAGCTATCACGCGCCCCACGACTCCAATCTCATGATCGCTCACGTTCGTTCCGCTCACCCCGGCCGTCCCGTCGGCTATCAGGTTAGTTAAGCAGTTTTACTGTTTCAACTTTTTAAGGATAATGTATTTTTCAAAAAGAACTGTATCAGTGTTGTAGAGTGTGGTTCGGGGAACACAGACACAAGCTAGGAGGGGTTTACTCCTAGGACCACGGGGTGTGCCGTCGGGGAGGACGGCACCAACGGGACAACTGAGCGGGCGAGAACAGACAAGCGGAGACAATGCGTAGACACAAGCGTACAATGCGAGCGAGTGATAGACAAGCACATTTATATAGGCGCTGTAGTCGACAGTGACGTCATGCGACTGTCGACTACAGCGCCACCCCGCGACAATCAGTATACAGTAGAATTCGTTTACACTGGTATTTTGCTTTGACTGATAACTCTGACAAATTCCTGAAGTACCGGAATAATCGACTTTCACTGTAATCATTCCCAACGCTTTGAAACCAAATTGGTTACTTTCCAAATCAAAAAGAAGATTTTCCGAATCGAACCTGACTCTTTGTTAAAGCGAAACTGCGGTTACCTCTAGCTGAAAGGAATATCGTTTATGGTTTTCAGTCGTCTATGACCAGCTGGCTGTGAATTATATATTTATATGTATTGTAATTACCTTCCCGCTAAGCAGCTTGTAATAGGTAGCTGAAAACAGTATACGGTACATTCCTATCAGTGTGAGGTGACGAGAATACCCATTAATAGGCGAGTTACTTGACATTATTCTTCCCTCTGAACATACTAGAGGTCGCCATAATAGCTGCGCGTTGTAATCGACTTTAATCCTCTCTTGGACAAAAATTAGAGATTTTTAAGAACCGAATGGCGATATATCGGGAGAAGATGCGACAGATGTTCACCAAGTGCTTCCCATCGACGGTACAGGACAGAGAGCAGCCGATGCTTTGTCGCTTCTGCGGCGTTCATGTCTCGGATACGGTCGAACACGTCAATTCTCTTCACTTGCAACCAAATCACTCCGATGCTGACGTCAGTTGCATATCNCTCTGTCGCTTCTGCGGCGTTCATGTCTCGGATACGGTCGAACACGTCAATTCTCTTCACTTGCAACCAAATCACTCCGATGCTGACGTCAGTTGCATATCCTCTTTTTTATTTATCAACATTTATTACTATTTTCTATGTTAATGACAGCGAAAACCGGATAAGTGCATATTGCATATATAAAAAATCGAATAAGTGAACATCTTTTGCAAGCTCCGTCTACAACTTTTGTATTGAATCATGATCGGTTAAGTGCAAAAAGTATTCTGCCGACTCGATGGGCACTTTAGAGGCTTCCAATATATGTCATTTAAAAATTTTATCGGCTATTGATAGCGGTAGGATTATCAACATACTGATTAGTAATCAGCAAATTTAGACTATTATTGAATCTTTTGCAGGTGCGACGGTTATTGAACGAATGCTTTGGCAGCGGCGATATGAAAACGGAAGCGATGGATGATGAACAAACGCTGTTTAGCTCGGCTTCTGAAATTGGCGAATTTGATAGTGCTGCCAGCTGCGGTGAGTAAATTAATGTTTTAAAAATATCTACGCATGGAGATCGCCCTCCCTAGGGACGTGGACCGAAAACGGCCTCTTCAACTATGTTCCAACTAAGCTTTAAACTTCGTTGCTTATTATGTAGAACTGATAGAATTATAGATTATTTCGGTGTAAAATGATTACCAACAGTTCTATGAGGTCTACTAGCCGAGCAACGAAGTTTGAAAATTAGTAATGCGGGGAGAATTCTTGGTTTAATTTACCTAATTATTGAATATTGGTTAACGTAACAAATAAATAATAATATTTCTGGTCTTGTGACCGATGACAGATAAATATTTCTGACTATTCATAGCATTTCAGTCAGATCAGTCAAATTAGAGCAATGGACTGTGATTCAAAGTATTAAAAGGCTATCTTTTATTAGTTCATACAAAACTTCTGCCTCAACATGAAATCCTCTTCAATTTATGGTATTACTTAGTGCATATGGCGTGAATGTTTTTATTCTGCTACTCTCAGTTGTATTAGGGATGATTATAAAATAATCTTTTTTCAGATACGGCATCAGTCAATTCGGCTTCTTCGTCGATGAAGCATCAGTCGCCAGCAGATAAAGAGATTATCGAGCTGGAGTAAATTCGTTTTCGAAATTATCCGAACACGAATTGTGTTTTTGAATATGCATAATGTAACGCACTGTCTTCCATTATAAAACGAAGCGAGTGGCGAAAAATCCATAATTTGCAGGCCCCGCACGCATTACTGTATACGTTGTTTTGTGTGGGTTGTGCAAGTTAATGATTTTCTTGCCACACCCCTCACAATCTTGCTCACACGTTCCGTTTTGTTGTGAAGGACAGTACATATGTATTGTGTTGTTTTACTGGTTATACGTATTGCGTTGTTGAATTTTCTTAGCCATTGAGTTAATTATTCGAACCGCATAATCGCTGGTATTGTTCAGGTTATATTTGCCTGTAATGGTTGCTTCTGCCGATTCTCTGTTGCATTTGTGATGACTGATGTATTACTGTGTTTGTCTTAGCTTTATGCTTTATTACGTGCTGTTCGTGCCATAATAATCGTGTCTATCGTGCATAATGGCTTCTTTTAGCATCTCGAATTTTGCATTGGTAATCGAAAAAGTGCGATAAAATAATGTCACATTTCTTTTACTCTTTTTTCTGCATTTAAGGTTTCATGAAACTCATTTACGCATGTATACAATACGCTCTATTCAAATATGCATTTTGCGAACTTGCTGATTTTCTCCGCAGTTCTTTGTTGTAAGTCGAAGAATAATCATCAAAAGCTTCAGGTTCTGAAACACAAAAGTGACAGCATTAAAACTTCGTTCTTGGCAGTTGCATATCAAGCTCCGCCCGTACATTTGAAACTCCTGAAATATAATTGACGCCTAATGGTTAACTTTTCATCGATAAATACACGGCGAATAACGGGCAGCGCTTTGTAATCACAGCAATTATCAGCTGCGTTTCAATGCGAACTATGACGCTTACTATAATTGAATTAAGCAGTCCTCGAGACTTCGACAAAGTCACTTATCGTGCATTACATTATTTCAATACTGATATTATCACTGGCTCAATAATTTCGAACACGGCTTATGAAAATGATTTCATTTGCGACATAATCGATCCCTACTTCTTGCTATAGATTTTTTACTAAATTCATTTTCTGCTCGACTCTTTCATTTTATTTCTCAAAAAACAGATTAAAAATTCTTCATGGCCACACTACCAAATACTCACGCAACGCAACTCAATCAGTAACAAGAGATCGGAAGGTAGTAGAATGTTGCGCTAGGATGAAAAAATTATCACCAACGGCGATAAAAATGTCAGCATATTCACATTTTTGCCGCATGAAAATAATAGCGCGTTGGACACGATAACAGTGCATTGCGATGTTCGCGTCAATACGATTTGCATGCGATTATAGACCGATTGTCGATTGTCGTTGCTAAGTGATAAGCGCTGTACCATGGCTATAGAATGACCGGTTCTTGCTCCTTTAGTCGACTTGAACTCACGGTTGTCCGTGGTTGCGGAGCGCAGGCGTTACGAGTACGGTTACTTGCTGCATGACAGGTACCTTGCGATTTGATAACATATTGATATCCCTTTTGCCTAATATGAACTAATCCTAGTATTGGGTGATCTGAGTGGCTGTAGTATTTATCCGATATCAATGTGTTCATGTCTAATGCAATTGACGACGGAAGTTAACATCTCCGCATCATCCCATATTCTCTTATTCAGCGATTGATGGGCACCTTGAAAGCATTTTTTAATAAAGTTCAGATCAGCGATTCCAAAGCCGACCGACGTGACAAAAGTCCGGCTATAAAAATGAAGAACGCGATTGAGAATAGTTCTTTAGTTAACATTAGAAGAACGGCAAAACAAAACCGTTCGCTCCATTCAACCGAGAGAGCTCATTCAAGGACGATCTGATCCATTGGCTGCAAGTACAACTGAACGAATAATTGGGACTATTTTTGAAAAGTGCATTAGTTCTTAGACCTGCCTCTACATGGAATTTCTAAAGCATTTCATTCATACAGCTGTCTTCATATCCTGTCAGCTGCAATGTCTCGGACTAAAAATAAAAATTAAGGCGTCGCATTGATATTAGGGCAATATATTATATAACTCGCTCCCCAATCACATCGTCATCTCAGATACCTGCAGTACAGCCTATCGCCACGATAAAGGATCCGGCTGTTTGATGATAAGTCCTGCCTGTTTCTCGAGAACTATCTTTAGTATATGTCAACCTGGTGAATTGCCCATGTTCCCTTTAACGGATAATAAGTGCTGATAGTAAATATTGAGTCGGTGTAATTTTTAAAAAGATTTTTAGTATTTACATCAGTAATTGCATGTCTTATCTGAATCGATGTAACTGCTATATCGACGTTTCTCACAATACTTCTTGCGATTTTAGGGTCGGACTAATTCAAAATGTATTGATGCTTTCTCTACTAGCATTTAACTAGTTTCTGCAGTTTCTATATATATCTTGTTTTATCTAATAATCTGTACGTGATACGAATGACATATTCAGCTGCAACAAAGATAGGGATGCTATCGTAGGTCTCGCAATCTTCAACGTTTCACAAGCAAACAAGAGTTGATAATGTCACTCGCCGCCAATATCTCTTTGACTCTGAATATGGAGCCGGATCCTTCGTCAGCACTGGCACTAGGCATCTGGTATACAATTCAAGCTATCATCGGAGTGCCAGTTAATTTATTGGTCATCTTATTGTGGCTCACCACGGCCGAACTTAGGAACGTACCGGCAAACGTATTCATTGTCAACCTGGCCATAGCAGACGTGGGTACTTTGCTAACAACCTCGGTATTCAATTTACACTGGAGTTTATTCAAACGATTAGACGTTTGTAAAGTTGGCGGATTTTTCACTTACTTTTTTGCTTTATACGGTATCTGCATACTGCCGTTCCTCGCCATAAATAGAGATACTGTCATTCGTCGTAATGCTCGCCATCCGCTAAAGTCATTCAAAGAACGGCTGTTTTCCCGAACTGGCACTATATTGATATCGGCAGCAATTTGGTTGTACCTTTTGGCTGTGAATCTGACGTTTGCCTACTTTGACATGTACGGTAGAGAAGCGATAGGTGCTTGCGGTCTCGTGTTCGACTTGAACGACGCATTGTTTGTTATGTATTATCTGTGCATTCTTGGACCACTTTCTACTGCCATGATTCTGACCATTGTTTATTATCGTAGGCTAAATCAATGGATTACAAAAATGACGAATGGAATAATGTCAAATGAGACAGTGACTATTGTGAATGAAACAAAAAAATTGATGAAAATGACGAAACTAATGTCAATAATGCCCCTTCTTTGTATTGGACCCCCTGGAGGGTTCAATTTTTTTGTTCGATTTGTACCCTACTTGGTCAACGTCCGCCTTGGACGAATTATTGTGATCCTGCTCAATTTTCCAAGCCTATTCAATCCAATTTTTACCCTTTGCTTTATGGTGCCGTTTCGTAAGGCATTCGTGGAGAAAATGAAAACGGCAAGACTCATTTTCTATTTTATAAATCGGCGTACTGGGCAGCAAACGACAACAATGGTCGAAAACGTTTCTGCCCATAAATCTTCAAAACAGCCAGCAGCTGGCCTCACCTCTAATAATAGAACTGAGATGTTTAATTAGAGAACCGAGAACAATGAAGCAGCACGGCGAGAAATCATTGCGAAATAGTTACAGCTTAATGAGAGTATGACTCAAACTGCCAGTATGTGCCCTATACGTTCATAACCTTAACCATTATTTGATTAACATTGAATACATGATATTCTTCTAATATGTTTCCTTTGTAACACTAATACGATACCGATGAATAAAGTAGAGCTGCATTGAAATGAAAAAAGACCGGCAGGCGTCGCGCACTGCCGTTAACATTGCACCCATGACAAGATATTGTGCTTGCAATGTTAATCTAAATGCAGTCGCAAAGAGCAGTCTGTTTTGCAACAATAGGGATTATGTCATAAAACTCATTCAGTGCACAATAGTAAACATTCAACTCGAATAAATGTATTTGTGATCGACGGCCAAAGTTCAAAATACATTATTTGCCCCACGAGCAGGCAATCATTTGGTTCAGTGAAACTAGAATTCTTTCGCTGGAATTTTCATATTAATGGTTGCTGAGAATGCAAAAAGATATCCTATAAAATACGCTTTGCAATAGTAGTTAAGATATCATCTCATGATTTTTCCACCATTAAACGAATTCCACCGAGAGAAGGAGTATAAGAGCACGTGTTGAAGTACAACATCAAGGCAGACTCTTCATGAGACATACGACAATCCTCCTCCTACTGCCTACCCTGGCCAAGCCAAAGGGAAGGTTCCCCCATACTCAAACAATACTTTATTTAGTTCTGAAACCATAAGATACATCCCTCATGCAACTGTAAAATCCAATGTGCAGTAAATCTGTTTTCGCTCAACGCATAACTATGCAAAAGTCATGATTGATATTTGCATGCGCTTCACTTGACCAAGCCAGTTTACAGATGAGCGGCCACTATTTTTGCGAATCGGCGCAATCTATTTTTCGCTCTGCGCATTGACAAGAGTGAGTGCGCATGTGCGAAAACAGATTTGCCAGTCTGCATACGCGAAAATAGACTTCGTGTTTCGCATGCGCAAAGCGATTCTGACCGTGCATATAAATTCCGCAGAGGTACGCGCGCACTTTAAACTCTTCCTTATGTGCTATAGCTTTTAATGAATCTCCTGGCATGGTTTAACGCCTTGCTTTTTACATAGCCTGGCTAGGTAGCCAAGCACAAAATTTTGGCGGTAAAAAAAGTCATTTTGAGACTTGAAACTTTCGAAAAATTAGCATCACCGAGAACGAGAAGCGCCTGTTTTCGCTGTTGAATTTGAGATCATCCGATAGATTTGCCAAAGCCGTAGAGAGCTTTCTTGAACTTCTTGGAATCCGAATGACATCATATATGTTGCGCTGATATATCCTACTTTAATTATATAAAAGTTTTGAACAACGATCCGTTATTTAATCGAATCTCTAGGACAACATCACTTCAGGAAGTGATTGTTTCCGGCATTATCTCTCAATTCGCGTAATTCTGTTTGCTCCTCGGCGGGAATGACGAGTGTTGGCGGATTCGAGAGCGGGTGTTGTGATCGAACTATGCCTCCTGGCTACCATTCAGCCGCCCCCTTGAAGGCGCGCGCGCGCTTTTGTTGCGCCGAGACCCTTGACGCGTCATTCCTAATCAAACCGGTCCTATAAATGATCGGCGACCGCGCGTCTTCAAATTGACCAAATGTTCTCACTAATATTCTTCTTGCTGCATTCGTTGGAGATCGAGGGTTCGTCTGACTTCTGCGTTCTGCAGCAAGTGTGACTCGATCTTTGTGTTGGGAAAGAACTGTCCCTTCATTATCGCTTTTGCTCGTCGCTCTCTTATCGTAACCAAATACCATCTCACCTAGTGATTCTGGTCCTTCTTCGCAAATCGATCCAAGTTCCCGACGACAATGATGATTTATTCATTGACTGTTCCGCTTGTCCTTCTGCTCAGCGTCAAATGGGCGCTGGCGTGCGACGAACCAAAATTCTGCGAAGAAAACAAAAAGTACTGTATCACTAGAGAGAAGTTCAGAGAGCGATGTCCGTGCACTTGTGCCGCTGACGTTAGCTTGAAAGAGTGCTGCGCTCAGCAGAGCTTCGAGCAACCGACTTGCCAGAAACTCTGCACATACGGCCTAACGGAATCTATGGTAAGCGATTTTTAAGCTATTTTCTACTCTTATCAGCGATTAGTATTCTCTACTGATCTGAGTAATAGCAAGTCTGTTTCATGCAAAAATACTAACGCTGAGTGTCAATAGCAATTGCGAGAGACGTCTTCTTTAAGTTTTAATTTTTATTTCCTGATTTTCCGTTTAAGTTGCAGCGCAGTACTACAGTAACCGTAAAATAGTTATGGTGCAAAGGCGCAGTATCGTTGCTCGCTAACTGTCTTAACTAAGAAATGACATATTTCGATTATATTTCGTTTCAGATCAGGTCGATGGTTCTGATTTGCTTTAACGACTTTGCGAAGCTCCAGTACTGCGCTTCAAACGGGTATCAGGATTCTACAGAATGCTGTCGGCAAAATGGAGTCACGGAAGACTCGCCTGACAAACCTGGTAAGTGTCGATTATCTGTTCGACAGGAAAATTTTTTTCATAGAATTGAACAGAAAAAGAGGAACCTCTGCCGAGTTTCCCACTCTGCCTTAGAACGAGTCTTTTGCGCATCGCACAAATGTTGAGTCCAAGTTTTTTGATCGTTCAACCGGAAAATCGGGTTTACGTTCCACCACGAAGAGGTTGATTAGCGATATTCAATTGTTCAATGAGCGCAAATAAGATTTGTTGAACATAGAAAAAATGAAAAGATGAGCTAGCACAACCAAAAAGTCAAGCATTGCTGGTTTGTACGTATGCGTAATAATGAATCTGATTTATTATGATTATGCGGAGAAACTGAAATTTAATCTTCGATCGCACTGTTTTTTATTGGCAAATTGAAATGGTAAAAAGAAGTTATTATTTCCCTTTCTACATATAAAATTCCTCGCCTAAAACTCCCAAACATAAAGTGAACTAAAATGCTGTGAACTGTAATTCGACGTAGCATTCTAATGAAAATTTCCTGTTCATTTAGTTTTTTTAAATAATTTTGAATAGGAAATAGATCAAATGCCTCCACGAACACATGATAATTCAATAACGCTGAAAATGGCGGCCGGCCGGAAGAACGTCTCCTGCGGCGCTGTTCTGTACCACGAATAAATTATAACTATAACTATCGGCTACAAATCAAACGAGTTTGCGCTCATTTTCTCCGACTTGCGCGTGGGTGCGCGATGGCGAAAGCGCCTTTTAAACTTCGACGATTCTTGAACTCTTCGAACTCTAACATTATTCAGGCAATGTAGAGCTAACATTTTTCGATCAATATTGGAGAGCCGAAGGGAACACACAAGCGCCTAACACCAGTACACTTTTTGTTAGCATCGTCACACAAAACATAAGGATACCTAAACAGAGCAAGAACGTTGTGCCACAATGATGCTAACAAAAATATTCTGGTGTTAGTCACTTGTAGTGAGTGCCGGAACATGGCAAATATCGAAAGCTGAACTGAGCACGTTCGCTGCGACGTTCACACTACTAAACGTTATTGCTATAATACCATAACTTCATCTTCTCGTTTTTATCTTTATTTATTCACCAGTTTCTCGTTGCCAATCGAAAAGTGACGACTACATGATTATGGTTATTAATTTTTGATTTTTCAGGCTGCAGCATATTTTGCCAAGGCAAGATGCCGCCGTGTTCTCGAATGATGGAGTACGCGCATTGCGCAACGGGTCCCGCGCTGAGCAAGGCATTCGCCTGCGCAAAATCCGCCTTCGACCACCCCCGTTGGACGCCGAACGCGCCAGTCAATCAATGCACTTAGAAACATGTTACCAATAACTCAGTGATCGTTCTTACCGCGCCGGCGAAAAACGAACGTCCCGAACAAAGAGGCGGCAACACACTTCGCCATTATTGTCCATAATGTTTGTTTTAATCGAATGAAATAGCGCGTCGTTTTGCCTGTCTTACTCAATGATCAAATATTTCTTAAACAAATATATTTCAAAAGACGATGTGCACAACGCACAAACAAGCATGCGGCATCATGTACATATTCTCATAATAGTGTAACAGCTTTCGCGACCTTACATAAGAAGAAGAGGTTATACATTGAATAGTAGCTAGTGCATTTGGAGTGCGCGATCATTGATGCTCATTTAGTAAAAAGTGTGACTATCATGAAGTTGGATAGATCAATCACAGCAACAAGTGCAATACTCATAGTTTGATTTGAATTGAGTCTTGGATATGTCAGTGAAGAGAGTGCTCTTTGCTGGCTTAGTGACAGAGTATTTACTTTTACATTATTGCCAACAACCGCCGATCAGTTCTCCAAAAGGACGCAGACAAAATTGGCTTTGATTGATGAGCGTTTTGGTTGAATATTTCTTCCGATTCGGACGCGTACGCAGTTTGTTTCTGCGCACGGACGCACCTCGAATGGTATTGCATGCGATGACTAAGTTACCACAAATGCAAACAAAGAGCGACGATATGTTTGATCTTGATCTTCTTGTTCGCAGTCAGTTGATCCTTTGGCTGCGAGAAACTCAAACATGCGGGGGGAGTGGGACGCAAATCTTCTCTTTATGACGCGCGGAATACATTATCACCTACGCAAGAGCCTAGTTCAATTGGTACGCTTGTATGCACTTTCCAGTGATTTGGCAAATAGACAACCGCCTCACAGATTTCGCCTTGTTTGGCCCGATCCCCGCTTTGTCAACAGACGAATCGGCTAATAAAAGCAACCAAAAAGCACCGCCGACTTCATAATGTACACTATCGCTGACTTTTACGCTTTGTGAGATAATCACGAGATTAAGTTTATTTAATGTGATGTCATTTAAAACTAAGCTTTGAATAAGATTTGAATAATTTCTGCAATGAAGCTGATAACCTTTGCTGAAATACAAGGACAATCAGAATAGCATAAAATTTAAAGATGTTGATGAGTTTAATAAAATTTAAACCCATGTCAGCTGTCCTCAGGTTTCATAGGTTGCGCAGGGCTTATTATCGAAATCACTCGAGTCTGCTTGAAATTCGGCTCAGTGTTTAGCCTCAACGTTACAGGACACGTTGAGGCAAAAAAAGTCGACCTGTAAACTCCGATAGACGATCGCAAGTTTCGAACGGGAACAAGGATGTCTTCGAAGCTGGTTTTTCTGCTCGGTAATTTTATTGTACTTATTGAACCCCACTCAAATACGTGCGTGCGGACGTCTTCCTCTTGCATATAAACTGGTTCTTATCACATCTTCGTTTATTTCAGGGGCCGTTTTTTGTGCTATCCTTCAGAGGTCGCACCTTCAAGTCATCAATTCACGTTTGTTCATGATTCATTTTAATGACAGTCTGACGCGAGCAGTTGTTGCTTGGCAATTAGCGAGGCGATTAGTTAGAGTACTATCGATCACGGCACGACGGAGCGTTTTAGCAAATCTTGAAGCAGGCCCTAAAAGTCACGATAGGTCCACCGCGCCAAGTACAAACTCATGAACACTCTTGAACAACAGTGGATCCTCATTTTCTTAATTTCGCCCCCTGTATGCGCTAATAACCGACAACGGTGCAAATTAATGCTTGCCACCTTCTAATTGCGCATTTTACCACTGATCAGTTCTAGTGTTGGACCGTTTCTATCAATTTTAGACCAGCGCAACATTCATAATTTTACACGAGTATTGTAGTTACCCTATTAAAAACCATTCCACATCCCGATTCTCATTCAAGCTACTCAGCCTTAAGTATCCATGATTGACACGCCCCATTTCACTTTTTTTGATAGTAAATATGACGTTGTCTGAGAAACGCAGAAGTTTATTCGGTTTTAAGAAATAACCAAATCCCAGTGGTTTTCAAGACTTTTACATCATGTTGTAAAATAAAATGAATGTGAAGGGGAGAAGAAAATTTTTAAGGGAGACATTCGCAATTCTCCGTTGCTTATAATTTAAATGAGTAATCAAAAGGCTTATTCGACGAAAACAATAATGATTGTTTAGAGTACTGCCCTTCGCAATATCCCAAACCTGACTATCAAGGAACGTCACCGTCCGGCACACCAATTTTAGCGCAATGCAACTTAGGCGACCCGCTTTCCTGTCGTTCGGGTTTCTCTTGCAGACCGAGCCCGAATGTGCCCGGTAGCTACTACTGCTGCCAGCAAGACTACGGTAATCATGAATTATCTCATCTATACCATTTATACTTAAATGTGAACACTATCTGAATTCAAAGAGGAGATTTTTAGTATTGATATGACTAGAAATATAACCTAGATAACTTGCAAATTGTCCTCGTTGGATTGGAGAGTGTCGTTTTTTTAAAGGGGAACGGTGTATTTCGTATCGTCTTGACCTTACTCATACTTAGCCACAATGTGACCGGATACACTGCTTGATTGCGCTTCAGGTTGCCCTGGAGTTTACTCATCAGCACAAATCGACCAGGGCACGAACTATCCGCGTAGCTGCGGTGTGGTAGTTGGGGTCCAGTCGTGTGCAAGCGGTTATCAGTGCATCTATTCATCAGTGGCCGCACAACGAGTCTGTTGCTCTACGTTGGGTAGCGGCAGCAGTGGGACATCGGGAACCTATTGTCCAAATGGTGGTCAGGTTTGTATGATTTGTTAGTTATTGTTCGATTTGCATAAACAGAGTTAGCAAAGAGCGCCCTTAGCTGCAATGTTCAGTGTTGTGCAACAATTATGCCAGCAGCAACCACCCCCTTCACCGCAAGAGTACAAAGATATTCATGAAGCAATATTTCGATTGGAACAGGTGAGAGTGTTCTTGGTGCCCTCACCGCTTGCAAAATTCAATAGTATCTACAACGCATAAAAATGAGCATGCGTCCCGAGTTCAAACACTGAAATGGGTTGGAAGTAATCATTATCGGCGATGAACCAATGTATCTATCGTGCAGGTTGCCAATTTGGGCGGCGGCCCGCAACGATGCACTCCCGGCGTCGACAGCTGTCCTTCCGGCTACAGCTGTCAGTCGGGATACTGTTGCACAGTTCAGTCGCAAGGCTACTGCCCTATCGGGAGCACTCCGGCACTGGACGGGTAAGATTGCAAATTTTATGAATCGGTGCTGGACAGTCGGCATGTTGGCAGCATTGAAGCATTAAAATCGCGCAGCCATAGCCATAAATTAATGTCCGCTTTGAACGGTATCCAACTCAGCGCTCTCTTCCTCGTACAAACGCAGCATTATTATTTACTACAGCAACTGTTGTAATTGCAATTGCGGAAAGTATAACGATTGGTCGGCTGCGAGGCGCGCGGAAAAATTCGTTACGGGCACGTTATAAATGACCAATAGCTGCACTTCGCGCAGTTATAAATATGTCGGTTTAGTGAAATAATTTTCAAGCTACGATCTGTCCTTGCATTCGACCGAAACGCCTGATTACTGCAACGTACGATTTCAGCAATGGTCTTCCGACGGCCTGCAGCAGCCCCCCGTACGCGAACTGCCCGGCGGGCTATGCATGCACAACGGATTACGGTGGAAGCTATTGCTGCTCCCTGAATGGCGGCAATCAACCATCGAGTAGTTCTCAGTACTGTCCCGCCGGCTCGCAGCCGTACTTGCTTGGAAACGGCTTCGGCAACGCAGTGACTTGTTCTCCGTCCAGTGGTACCACTTGCCCATCAGGGTACACATGCCAGGTACAGAGTTATTGATGAGTATGGGACAGAGTATATTGTAGAGTTTATTCCTCCTCGGGGATCTTTTGTCTCTTTGTCGATCTCATAGTCGGTCTCATTGCTTTCCGACTCCTGTACGAGACCGTGGAGGCGAGGATTCCACCATTGGCACTCCTCCACAAACCAGCCTTTCATTTGCAGATTGGACCTATCGGCAGCTACTATTGCTGTACGACGCAAAACAGCGGGTCCACTCAGTACTGCCCGCAAGGCAGCAGCCTTCAGAGTGGCTACCCCATTCAGTGCCAGCCAAGCTACAGTCAGGGGTGCACCTATGGGTACAGCTGTCAGAACTCTGGCTACTCGAACAATTACTACTGCTGTTCTACTAGTGGCTCTGGAACTTCGCAAGGGTATTGATGAGCTAATTGGTTACTTTGGCAAAGTGTACCACTATATCTTTAAAAATGCACCATTGATCTTTATGAAAATTTCTCTTTTTCATGCTCATTTTCATGCGCTTTCGAGTCCAAATATTTTGAAGTAACATTTCAGATTTGCTTTTTAACGCTACCATTAACTGCCATATTGTTTGCTAGGGTAGAATTTGGGAGGAGGTCTCGCGAATCTAACCAACCTTGTTGTTAGCCTTTTGCGCATAGACTACCGTATTCCCATTGTTTCAGTTCCCGATTAATCAAGGACTTTACATTCTATGTGATAAAACAGGGATCAGTTAAATTGTACACTGCTGTTAGACATGAGCAACCTTAACAAAGTTGTGGCACCAGAAAATAAAATTTTGAGTCATCTGCGTCTAAGGTTGACTCGCTGTTTTTAGATATTGTCCCGACGGCACCCTTCCGTTAACCGGTACAAACGCTTGCGCCACTACCGTAGGCACATACTGCGCGCCCGGCTACACCTGTCAGCAGGGCAGCTACGGAATCGCCTGCTGCTCGTCTGGGTCTTCCGGATATCCTGGTGGTGCATACTGCCCACCCGGCAGCAATCCGCTCTATCAACCCGGCGGCTACCCTCAATCATGCTATTCTGGCTACAATTCCTGCGGTGACGGCTACAGTTGCCAGTCAACTGGTAAGTAGTTTAGGAACTGTTCTGTTATAATATTGCATCGATTAAACACTTTTCCCACTTCAAATTAGACGATTTGTTGAATTCGTTTTAAAGGAAAGTAACTTATGTGAAATGAAAAGTATCTTATTTGATTAGGAAAGTATCCTGTTTAGAGTGAATATGGTATACAGTGACAAAGGGAGAGATTATCGGTTAAAAATACCAAATATTGTGGGGAAATGTGCCGCATTAGGCACAGCGAAAGCAGCAGACTGCAAGGGAGAGTGAAGCTTTTTAAAACATACTTTAGCCGATTTTTGTTGAAGTGACCGTAACCTTTCTGCTGCTCAGGCACACTACTCTTTCGAAGCCTCTCAGCGTATAGAATATACACGATTTTATTAACATTTGTATGATATAATGATACGTTTAGGCTACGGTGGAAATTCATACTGCTGCTCAGTGAATGGCGGCGGCGGTGTATATAATCCGCAGTACTGTCCAAACGGCTGCTCTCCGTACTACTATCCAGGAACAAATTTGCCTCTGTCCTGTACGGTTGGCGTCAGTAACTGTCCTGGTGCCAGTGTTTGTCAATGTCCGAACGGAGCCGGCAGCTACGGAGCGCGTGGCTACTGTTGCGGTGGTACTGGTTAGTTTTGTGACACAGTGCTTATTTCCACACTCGCTTCGCCTACGAAATGTATACATATGATCGGTCTAACTCGGTATGATCCAACAAGAGTACCTTCATTAAGCAGAGTAAAATGAGATGCGCGTGGTTTTATCATAGGAGTAGCGCACTGGCGACTCGTTAGTCGGTTGCGAGGTAACAGCTACCATTTGCTACTGACACGTCGTGGATCGTAACCTGTTGCTCGACAACCTACTAATCCATCCCCTCCGCACTTCATGTACGATCAAAACCTTTGGTGTCTAAAACGTATCCAACGTTGTGAAGATGCTTCTGCGGGAGCAGATCGAATAGGATCGATAATATGGATGAAAAATTTAGTGGCTCTGTCTACATATAACCTGCGGCGCTAGGCCATACTATAGTCAAGTTCGATCTAGAAATAAAACACTTAAAATTGCCACCAAATTTTCACATGCAATTGCTGCGATCTGTTGCTAACTGCAAACGATGCAGTAGTGGAAAACTTACAGTAGCAATTCTCTGCACAGAACGTAGTTTCTTCCCAAAAACAGCCTAATATGAAAACCTTTACAGTTATCAACATTTGATATCGGTACTCGAGTGGATTGCTGGGTTTATTCTATCATGTGAAGCGAAATAAATTTCTGTTGCGTATGTCTTTACCGTGTTAGACCAAAAATGAAGGAAACAGCTACGCGGATTAGGCAGAAGGAAGATTAGGCTTTTTGAGATGAATTGCCTGAGACGCCAGAAAGGCTCTGGGTATGACGCAAAACGATCGAGCGGAAACGCTCTTCTTATCTGAATATTTGCCGCTGAAAATTTCGAAAAAGTGGTTCCGGGCGACCCAACAGTCCGAGAATGAAGGGAAACCGTCGAGCTTCACTTTCAAATGCTAGTTCTGCCGCGGAAGGTTAGGCTCATCGCCATTCGATCATAAATCCATGCATTAGCACAGCATACTTTGCTCATCGCTCAGAAATAACCTTTTGTCCTTTTTCGCTTATGTAATATATTTTTAGAAGATTCTTTATTATGAGCCAAAGCCTAAGATGGTGTGCGTTTTCTCAAATAATCATACTAGTCTTTACTAAGCACATGCTTCGACACGCTTCATTTCTTCATATGCAGCTTGCACGTCTTGCATCGCAAAATTGCGTTGCTGCCTGTCATAATGCTCAAACGCGTCCTTTTTTGTCATCAAATCTGTTTCTTCCGAATCAAAACGAAGCAAACCGCGCACCTCACAGAACACTCAGTATAGTAGGCAGAGGAGCTTTCGGACAGCGGGCATCGCCTTACTTTTGCACTAATCAATTAATTAGTGACTTATCATCATATGACGAGAAGAGTTATCCCATTTCTGGATAGGAAAGTTCGGATTTTCCGCGAAAATCACAAAGTGTCATTATGTCAAGAAGCGATCCTGAATTTAGCGAAAGCGGGAAATTTAATTCTTCTCGTTGTGAGCTAGAAACAATTGGACGATCAGGTTGTTAAGCTATTTCTCAGAGCAGCAGAACGTCTTTAAGTAAGAGTAGGTGCACGTTCTCTCGCAGCATTCCGTTGCGATTCCATCTCTCTTGCGCAAGTTGTTCGCCCATGCTGGACCTTCCGCCGTTTGAATTTCCCGCGCGTCGTCCATCGGGTACACCGAGTCGCTGGCGAAATGCGGATGCTTCAAGTAATCCAAGGAGTATTCATCGTATGTAAGCGGAACCGATGCGCCTGCAAATGAAAGAGGGCATTATAAGGTTTACATGGTGTCCACGCTTAATGGACTGAAAGTGAGGAGCATCTTTGAATACTGAATTCTTCAAATGTACTAGAGGAGCCCCTGAAAAAATTTGACGCGTAAACATATGCAGCTGAAAATTTTCATGGGGAAACCGAAGCAGTAGTCAGCGGCTAGTTTTCAGTTAAATTTAATCGCATTTATATACATGTACACTTGCAATTCATATCTCTCTATCACTTTGGGAAACAAAGAAATAGACAATTTTTCACTTTAATGAGGAAACTTGCAAAGTCGAAGTGGATACTTCTTAAGTCAGATCATTATGGAGAATGTTCTCTTTGAACTGAAAAGTGTCCTAACTATAATGGAGGAAATGGTTAATCTCATTTTCATTAGCTTGATGAAATTAACCCGAAGAGCCTCGACGTCTGTGGATAATTCTTACTTGGCGTGCTCAAAATGTTAAAATAGAAGAACGAACGTTTATTGATCGAGTTTTCTATAAAGCCTCCACAAAGCTTGTTTGCGCAGACGGCTTGTAGTGTCCTAGTCAGTTTATGACCGCAAAGTCGCATTCCTTGTCCATCAGCAGGGAGTGTTAGTACCGCGCACAACATCAGCACGCAAACCATTGTCAACGACATCGTACTCCTCCGGTACCGACTAAAAAATCCATTACAATTTTCATTCTGCACACCCAGCCATATGTTTTCGGTGACAATCCATCGATCACTATCGCGCCTCCCGCCAGTAAGGCGTCCCCGTACCATTGATATTTGATGAAATGATTGCGTGATTGCGTATTAAGCGGTTCGTGAGCGAAAAAAGTTGGGCCTGAATTCGTCAGTGCTTAATACAATAATACATTAAACTTTCATTGTTTCATCCAAAAAGTGAAATACAGACGATACTGATGTAAAATTTGAAAATACTACTAGAAGGTCAACATTCGGTTCGTGTCTGTTTGTGCACGCAAACATAATAACTGCAAGTAACTGCTTTTACAAAGGGATCACAGTTGATTGGATTTACAGTATGCACAAAAATATTAAAAGAACATTAATTGCGTTAGGAAAGCAACAAATAGGTCAGAGAAGCTGAAAACTTGAAGCGATCTTAATTGTCAACTTTAAAAGGAGAACGCTCCCATCTCACTTGCCGAGATTGTTTGTCCTTCACGTTAACTCGAAGCGCTATTGAATTTTTATTACTGGTTTGCGGCCCCCTTCCCCCTCAAAAAATAAACCTCAACCAAAACATCCAGAAATTTTACCATGCGCATGTCGGCGAAGAATTGTTGACACTCATCTTCAGGTGGGTATCAAGTCTTTGGTCCGTTAAAATGCCAACTGAAAATCAAATAAACTGCACTCAATAGTTACGAATGGGACAGCGGCGCGAACGCGAATGGAGCAGAGGGAAGTCGGCTAGAGCTTTGAGAACGATTGCAATCAGTTAAACATCGAAAACTATAAAACCTCTCGCGACTACAGGAACACTGCATTAACGCCTACTTCTAAAAAGCCCATCTGCATCTCTTACAGCAATATTAACATGAGCTGACGAAATATCGGCGTCCTAAAGGGCTAGAGAGGGGGAGAGCGCGGTCTATTTTCGAGAAATTTTGGTCTCTGAAACGTTTCGTCAAATCGTTTTCATTTTTTCTGAATACTGAAACTTTCGAAATGAGCTGTTTCGATCGAGCATGGAACGTAACTTTCAGCGCGTACTGGGCGGTAGAGGAGGGATACAAATTATGTTAAGTTTACTACTTATTAGCTACTATATAACATGGACAGGGATTTAATGATTAACTTTGTGCAGCATTAAAAGCAATAGTTCTGTCCGCTCCTCTGAGTAAATAAGCGAATAGCTCAGTTGCAACATCAATGGCTACTATCCCGCCACACTTCTGTTTCTTAAAATTGTTTAGAACTGAGCATCATGTTTGCATTGATATCGCTCAACTTTTGGACGATCTCTTTCATAAAGCCGTTGCAATGAAAATTCGCGGTTCCCAAATTATTCTCAATCCACAACAGTTTTACAAATTAGGTTTCGGGCATAGCGACGGCGCTTGAAAACAAATCAAAACTAAACGCACGACCTAAAGTCTTTTATGAACTAATCAAACATGAAAGTCGGCGGAGATTGTGGGCAGGTCGAAGGAAACGTATCAGTCAACGACAATGCAACCCTAACTGGGAACAAACAGTACACTGGGGCGCCTAATCCTGAGGATAGAAGGAAAAATTCTGCAAAGTTCAGCCGGATTTGTCAGCGGTAATTAGCGGGTGCTATGACGCCGAGCTAGAAGAGATGGGAGAGTTTTGTTTACGATCGATCGCGCTCACTCTATAATTTAACGTGGGCTTATGTACGTGACTGAAAGAAAAGGTGGGCAGAGGCGGAGTGGAGTGGCCTGTCACCAACCCGCTCCTGGACTGCCCAGACTTCCTCGTCCCCGATAATTTTCAATATCCGCTACCCCGATTTCCTCGTTTGAATTTTGATCCGTCGAAATCAGACAATACCAATTGCAGAAGATTCGGCTCATTAATCATTAAAACTTTGGCGTGAAGCAAAATTTCGAATCCGATGTTGATTTCCAAATTATCGAACATATGCCCAATAGCTAAGCATACAGCTCCAAGCTCGGATATCTCCAGTTGTGAAATCTGTGGCCGGATTTTGAAATAGGTTCAGTGCCGTAAACTTAGGTGGCGGAGATTGTGAATATGACTTTGCCATTTTGGAAAGTTTCTTTCCTACTTAGAGTAAGTCGATTTTTCTGTTTCAGGCTTTAATTGAACAGAGTATCGTCGCACCCTTTGACGCACGCTCTAGAGTTAGTCTGGGACAAAAAATATACATTTAGTACAGCCTAAATGATGGATATACTAACGATCTCTATGTAGCTCTATCGCGCGCGACAAAGCATTTTATTGAATGTACAAAATATAGGATGAATCATCCAGTATACTGTACACACAATAAAACTTTTTGCTGCAGAAACACTGGCCTTAATGGATCATGCACTGGTGCATCGCGCATATATCCCGATACAACTATCGAATTCATCACTCATTTCTGAGCAGGAAAATAAAAGACAATGGACCAGTTTCATATAGCATGCTTCAGTTAATGGCATCCTGTGGGAATATACTTTTGCATTGAGTTACGCATGACTTTAGCGAAAGCATGTGATAAGAAAGTGACCCAGTGCTCTAGAAGGTTCGTGGGGAGCTAGATAAACTGGCACAGAAAGAAGTAAATGAGTGAGCAAAGCTCTAGGTCCTATCAGCGTGCTCAGAGTGTACTGGCATAGTTCGGCTGAACGAACTGTTTTTGCCATTAGTTGTTTTGAATAAACATCATAAACATCCGAAATTAGGCTGGCTTAAAAATAATGTTACTGAGTTTAAGTATTTAAAATAAAATGAAAAAATTTCTTTTGCAAATTCATTGGTTTTGTAAACAAACCAACAAATTTTTCAACAGATGAGTATGTACAAAACGAAGATAAAAAGAGGTATATTGATAAATTAAAATAAAACTACACACTGAAATACGGCAGCAAAGGAGTAGAGCGCAGTTAAACGTCTGATTCTTTTAAATGCCGAGCGCCAACGCAAGTTAAAAGCAATCGCAGTAGACAGACCCGTTAACCGCGACCGCCCTAAAAGAGTAGAAGGACGACGGTGCTAATGACTGAGCAGCTTCGACGCCGATGGATGTCTTTTGAACGCTCTTTGATGATGACGATATGACTCGCAGCAGCGGGGGCATGCAGGCTGAGGGGGTGAGTAGCGGTCAGACGCAGGCGGCGAGAGTCGTTTTGAACCGCATAACAACGCGTCAAAGGGCTAAAATGGAGGCAGTGATGAGCGTACCTCGCGAACAATGCTACAGGCTGCGTGCATGAAAATTCGAGAACGACTCGAAATGCAATGACGCACGCTTGCCATGCCATTGTAGTCTCCACGGTAGACACGACTACAAAACAGAAGGGGAGGAAACGTGAGCATGATGACTGAATCTGAGACCGGCGTCGCCGTTGCGAACGATTCATATTCGACTCGTGCCTAATTGGGCCCCGTCTGACACCGGCCGACTCTTGAGTCTCGATTCTGAGTGCACGACCCGCCCACGACCTCTCTCAGCAGGGCACTGTTATGTTAGCGACTTGCCCCTCACTTATTTGTCTGACTGCACTTCAACTCTCTCTCTCTCTCTCTCTCTCTTTTCCCTCCTGCGCATATACTTGTGTTTTTAGCTACTTTTGCGATGCATCGAATCAAAATATGACTTCAAATGACGCAGGCAGGCTCCTAAGTTGCGACCCACGGGAATATAGTCGCTGGATGAATGGGAGAGAAAAATGGTTCCAAAAAGTCTGATTCATCACGCAAGACAATTGACCACCTAAGTTATGAATCAACAACACTTGCACCGGCCAAAGCCTATGTCTAAGCCAAAGCCTGCTTCCAGCGGTAGCAGAGAGAATGAAACAACAATTCTTTGCCTGAGAGATGCATCGCGTCACCAGTCGCGGTGGCTGATTCTGTTCCAATATCTTTAAAGAAACACTTGTTGATCTGCTCTCTAAGTACAACTGGCGCATTATTCATCCCCCGGCAAAGGTGGACGTAGCATATGGGGGTGTGCAGTCTCAAACACCGGTTTGTTCCTCCTCTAGGCGCCGACCGGGACTCACCACTAATCCTCACCAGGCGTCATCAAGTTCGAAAACTCATATGTCAGCGCTAAAGCCACTCTTGATTTATCATAAAATTGGCAAAAGACTTTTAAAGTCTCCGCTTGCCATATTGGCAGTGTGCCATCCAGTTGGGCCGTGCGCACGAATCTGTAAGCAGCTACATGTGATATCGTTAGCTTTCATCTGAGCGCGAAATATGAACACGCATTCAATTTCATTGTCAAGTGTTCAATGATGGCGCGCTTGTTAGCAGTACTTAATCCCTCTTGAACTTGAAGTTCTTCTCAATCTCAATTTGAATCTACCCATATCGCTAATTAATGCTGCCAGAGTTGTTCATCAATTCATACTGGACGCGTTGTATAAACGGGATCACACGGATAAAGCGTAAATAGCTGAAAGCAAAGATGGAAAAAAGACAGGCAGACCACAAATCAATAATTGAAAGAAGCCTTTAGAACGAAAAACGAGCGTTTCCTTATTTCTCAACAAACAATTTTAGAACTTTCTGCCAGTGCTATCAAAACGCTCAGACTGACGTTGCAGAATGAAGCACTATGAAAAATTGCTTACTCTACGCTGCTGACTGCTTGACGAATCAGCTGATATGACGTAATTTTCGATCATTTTCTAATCTGCGGCTATTCTCCAGAGTCAACAATCACTCCCGTTTCAAGCCTGTTTTCTGCTTTTCTCATCATTCCTCTGGTAAAGCGTAAACACGTCAGTGATGCTGACAGCAAAGTCATGCCGATTTCGCGGGTTAGCGTTCGACAAGCAACAGTGAGCACGCAATAGACATTCTCGATGACGATCAATCATCCGACGAGCAAATTACAAAACATTCTAAATTTGGAATTCGTTGCGTGCGCGCAGTACAATAGCAAGTTGAGTGATGCTAAAATTATGTTCGTTGAGCAGAGTTGAGGGAGACTCGGAATTGTGCAGCGCAGTAAGAATCTGAAAATGGTCACTAGGCTTTCTTATGCATGATGCATTCTTAAACTGATCGTGACAAGGAATTAATGTTCATTTGTGCTATATTAGTATGTTTGAGATCGAGTGCACAATCCTCTGCTGTATTAATTACGATTCAAAAAGCCGTCACCTAGCTCGCACTGCAACAGATATTTCTCATATTGACTGTTCATTATTCTCGTTGGATCGTTGAAACTTGGGACTCTATGGTAGATTCGCCTACTCAATGCGGCAAAATACGGGGGCGAGGGAGGGGGAGGTGGAGGAGGAGACTGTGACAATCGTCTAGCAGCAATATGGATCAGTTATTAGAAGAGTATCGAAATCTAATCTTGTCCTTTTGCTCATTTGCACTACAGTACAAAAGGACATCTGACAGTGACGCAAGAAACGCTTAGAGAATGCCTATTTCGTGAGGAAATTGCTCCTATTCGTGACAACAGAAGCAATTTTCCAACGTATGTAAGAAGTATTAACAAAAGCATCAAGTGGGAAGTTCATACCGGAGAAGGAGTTGCTAAAACAATGAAACTCGCCGTAGCTGCACGCAACGGGGTATATCAGTGATGCTGTGCATGGAAATACTCTGGGCTGGTTGTGAATGGTCGTACCGTATCCATTTTGCCAGCATGCCCCAGCCACGGTTGTACTACATTATATTTAGGAATAAATGACAGTAACAATGATTCGATAATTGATTTTGAAAATTTGTATGTTATTAAAGTGCTCAAATCTCGCTACTGCAAACTGAATCAATGTCCATGGCTTCAATGACATTAATTTTAACTGAGCTACGGTAAATACCTATGTAACTTCAACTATATCAATTTTGACTTGGCTAAATGCAGTAATAAGTACGCAATGTTAACAATGATAACGAATATTTTGCTATTTTCTAATGTTTTTATTTAACCGAACCGTGACACAGTCCTTAGAAGTCAGTTTTCAGAACGGTAGAATTCTATATTTTACAGTGCTTTTTCAAAAGTTATTAAATAATAAAATGTAACAAAGTAAACATTTGACTTTACCGTCGGTTGACGTAGAACAGCCGGGGTTTTAACTGCTATAAGGATGCTGTAAGGAAGAAGAAGTAGGGATGATGTCGAACGGAAAACTGCAGGTGCCAGACATCATTTTGAGTAGGCCACACCTTTCTCTTCTGAGAACTGTTGCTTCATTTTTGGCAACCAAATCTTTAGTAGAGGCTCTACATTTTTTGACAGATGGACACGAGTGCCAAGCCTAAAACCTCCTTCTCGTAGTAATAAGAAGCATAATATTTTCCTGCAAGAGAAGAAATCGAGCTATAATTTCAAAGACCCTTCAGTTTGCCCTTTTCGACTTTCCTTTTCGCAGAACAAATCGCAGAGCTCATGAAAACACTAAAGTAAGAAACAACTGGGACTCGGTGGGACAAACTTACGACAAGATAAGAATTTTCCACCCCTGAAATAAGATGGTAAGAAATATAGTCGTAAAACGATCATGCAAAAAATGGTAACAGATGGACATTCTATAATATTAGAGATATGCAGCAGTTAAAATTCATAGTTATTTCGCTAATCAGCGTGTAATACGACCATCTCTTCAATTACTTTTATCTTTGAGTACAGCCACAGATGTAAAAAATTCAATTTTTCGAACTTTGAACGCTCTGTGTGGAGACCATACTGAAAATGACTCAACATGTTCTGCAAGACAGAACGCTGCCAATACTTATAAGCCGTCTTTACGGTCCTTATGAACAATGGCTGAAGACGTTGAGTTGAAGTTGATTGCTTTTCTGAATAACTGAAATGTAATGATAGGAGTCTTGAAGTGCAGACGTCACTTAACGTCAAACAGGACACATAGGGTCCATTTTCAGACCGAGTGTGCTAGCAGTAATCACTTTCGCTCTCCAAACTTAGAAGAATCTAGTTAAATCTTGTCCAGTTTTTAGAGGGGCGAGACGAGATTAGCAAAAGAAAGAGCATTTTTTGCGTTTCTCCTTATTTATGCTGTTTCTGATAGTGGCTTTAAAGAGACTTTTGCTCCGTACCTCCTCCGCTTTATGTCAAAAAAGATGTCAATTTCCGGTATTGTTTCCGGAGAACAGGAAATGTCATGGTGAATGGAAGACATCTCTGCTTCTAACGACACGATTTGTGTGTGAAATATTTTCCTTACTTCACTCACTGCTATCCGATTAATGCGTTAGATACTCAAATTCGTTTTCATGCTTTCTGCATAAAGTTCTCATGAGTCAATTCTTCACACATACACACCATAGGCTGATATCCATAAATAAGACCAAATGCAAAATCAATCGGTCAGTCAGATTGCGTGCCGTTAAATCGATTTTAACCGATATACACCGCCAGTCGTTTGAGTTCGTCACTATTGCAATATATATTCTGTAGCCCTTGCATTCAATTCGTCCCTCTTGCATCATATTGCTTGCGTTCCATTTGCCAAACTAGCACACATAATGAACACAGAGATGGCGAAACTGACTGCAAAGGTTACGAAATATGATGCAAGAGTGACTAATTGAATGCAAAGGTTGCGAAATAGAATCGAAGAGTGACGAATTAAGATGAATGGCAGTGTATTTGCGAAACTAACTCAGATAATGATGGCAACCTGAGTTTCAGCTGGGCACATGATTAAACTTGCTGATGATGCGAGTCGAGTACCGAGTATTTATTGAGTGTCGAGAAAGTTGTATGAAACCGGGAGCCTGCGCGCAAAATGGGAAGACCAAGCGAAGGTGGCCGAAAGCAATGACGGGGAGTCTTTCTCTTGAGGCCACCAATGCTCTTTCCTTCTTTGCGCCCAACGGCAGGCAGGCATAGACGCCGACACCGATTTGTCGCAGCAGCCCTCATTTGTACACAGCAGCCTTCTAACTTTTCATTAGTGTTGAATATCCGAACAGCTGCTTTTATTTCTCCTCCCCCTCCCGTCTGCTCGCGACCAACGCGATCATCACCTCGACAAAAACAACCAATAAATAAATAATGTAGAGGGCCGTCTGCTAATTAAACGGAAACATCCATAACAAAGAGCGCGCTTGCGTCCGAAAATACCTGCAGACAGACGCGCAGAGGACCAGTTGTGGGTCTAAAGTACATTTGTAGGCAAAAGATGATGAAAATCTGCATTGTTATGCTGCTGACTCAAGCACACTGTGCGCCAACTTGAAATCGTGCCAATCAGTGAGTAAAGTTTTCAGTGAAAAGACGTAATTGCAGTTTCTCTGATACATGATCACCCATCCTGATCATTAAGTGCGCCAGGGTTATTCCACGCCTCTCTTGCGTGTAACTGAATATGACGTGAGTCATTCCCTCTGTTCAACTGAACTTCCATCGCGTCTAATGAAGATATGTCTGGATTGTAACTTATTGTGCCATAAATAGTCACATGTATGATTAACAAGGGTGCTTCGGCAATTCTGATGAGCATTATCACCTCAAATCCAGGCGAAATAAATGCGCTCTTTAAAAAGACGTGTCTGCGGCTAATAAACTGAATGCTAAATAAAAATAATTATTTTTATAATATATAAATATTCCTCGCAATTAATCGGCGTAGTCAAAGGCGCCATAGGTCATCATTAAAATGGATGCAGAGAATACTGTAGACGAGTTCCATCAAACTTAAAGATTAATGGGATTTTTATGATATTCAAAATTGCGTCCACAACTTTTGCGTGCAAAGCGTCAAGTAACAGCACGGAATCGCCCTCAAAGTCGAAAGTGCTACCGAGTCTGGTCAAACTTTAACATAGTGTGAAACGAGAACTATACGCCGATTTCGAAATTTTCAGCCACAAATAAACCGAGTTGAAAAACACTCTAAATTCACTGCCGCTTAGAAATCACAATTCCTCATAATGCATGGAGATATAATAAGCCTCAACAACCATACTTGCTTCAAATAAATGCTTTCCAAGCGTGTTGCCACGCTGTCATGCTTCATTTTATATCAAGCTTTCAGCGTTTATTGCTGTGAGCGCATAAACTCTTTGAAAGAGATGAATTTAAATGATTGAAAAGGTCAGCTCGTGTCATGCGTTTCTCTATCGCGATTTCGAACCTTACCATGCATCACTTTCCGAATCATCGTCTGTCACGCACGCCGCAATATGAAAAGTAAATGAGATCAGGTAGAAAATCGAAATTTATCTCCAAGCTTCTATTCACCTAACACGAGCAGTCACAAATAACAATCCGTATGTTGTCTGACTAAAATCATAAACGAAAAATGGAGGATCTCGTCAAAATAGCATATCACTAATTCGTGGAAAATGAAAGAGATCATAGGCATCAAACAACAGTGAGGAGAGAGATAGACAAAATAACAAAGTGGCAATCAAATGATGGGAGATCAAAATACTTTATTTCACCTCTTTTTTGCAAATTTTTATTCCTCACTTCTCACTTATAGTCTGGCTATAAAAACTGATTTGGTGTCTATCAGACTCTGTATGCAAATTTTCTTTACTTGTTTTGTTAGATGCATAATAATAAGTCTGACGCTGAGGACATGAATAATTTTCGCAGAAAAGATCTCATCGAGCGTTTAGTGATTTTTGTGATATTGAATGCCAGCGCAAGCGACAGTATGAACTTTCACAAGATGGAAATGTCGGATTAAGTTACGCGTGAATTTTGATGAAATAAGAGTTTAGGCTTGCAGTTACTTAGCAATAATGCTTCTAAGATCACATACAGAGCCTCCTCTGATACCCTGCCCCCTCAGTTCTAGTCTGCGCTCGGCAGAAATTCTCTTCTTCTCTGTATTAGTACTTGATATTCCCATTCACGACGCATACTTTCACACATAACGCTTCAACGCTAGCTCTCATAGGAAATTTCAAAAACATACAATTCTTCGATCAATCAGAAGAGCGCATTGAAGCAAGCAATTTACGTACATTGCACATACCGGTTATTTTAGGAACCGTGCGCGTCCCTGTTCGGCGATTGAATAAGGGAGCTGTTGTTTTCTCTCGCGGGTCACTTAAAGAAGCAGCTTCTCCTGGTACCCACTAGGTTATTAAAGTCAGCCTCTCGCAGACGACGCAATTTAAGCTCAACAGTGCTTGGTAAACAAACTTTAAACGTAAACTATTGACGAAAAGCCCTTATGAGGCACATCCTCCGAATTCACTCGCTCTTTGAAATTTGTACTGAACAGTCAAATGCCGGCCCACTATATCTGGCAAAGGTAGGGGACGCACTGGTATTACTCTTCACAGCAAAAACTTTTCATATACTTGTAGTCGCAACCATTTTCACAACACTGCGTTGCGACGCCCTCAGTCCTACGTTTGCTCTCTTGAAATCGATCGTCCTTGAGCAACCACTTTGGAAGCAGCCAATGCTTTCCTGCAATTAGGCTACATCTCACTAAAGTCCGTCGAGCAAACGATAAAGACCGTTCCCTTCATAAACAAGAAGTTATCAAAGTTTTCTGTCGCTTTTTGGCAAAATTTGTCTCGGCACTTTTAAGAATGCAATCAGTAAACCAAGTGCAATTATTATTTAATGACACACTCGCTCTTTTAATGCTACGATAACAACATGTTCCTCTCACTCTCTCCTCTGTTTCACCTTTTGAATGTATAATCTTATAAATCTGAATATAAAACTGTGACTGAATCCAAATGCACTGCGTACACAGATATTGTTCATTATCCTATAGCTGTACTTTAGGCTTAGCCATTGTTAACGCAAACAAAACAATAAACTAAATTCTGGACCGCCTTGTTCGCTTCCTCATTTGCGTTGGACTCTGCCACTCAGACTACAGACGTCAACAGCTAAGAGAGCCTATTTCTGCTCATAGTGACCTAATTTATTAGCTACCCGATGACTGAAAATAAGTCTCATCGAGTTTGATATCCGTAGGCGTGAGAAATCTCTTCATGACTGCGCGCTCAGCGATCTGGCAACCCCGATTGATTTTTCGCTATGCGGGTCTAAAAAACGATTAAAAAATGAAAAAACTGACTCTTAGCGACGATGGGTTCGGCGTAGCCGCCCTTGAAACATGCCTCTTGGGCACCTGGTGGTGTGCAGATGCTGATGAGCATTTTCGTCAACCGCGGCCCGCAGATTCGACTCTTTTCCGCGCCTACGCTCATCGCACAGACGAAGCAGACGATTCCAAGCGCCAAAACGGCCGCGTTTGTCGGTGATCTCTGTATCGATGTCATTTCGCTAGGAGTGCCGTAGAGCCTAAAACTATTTTCGCTATTACAATTAATGAAACACTAACTCGGATGATTGTGCATAGTCAAATGACGCACATCAGCTGGTATAAAGATGCGCTTTGAGAAAAAATGTAGAAATAATATTTTGATGAATGATTACAATAAATATGTCAGTCTACGTATAAAAAGGAGATTGGGCAGCCTTAGGTTGCACGTCTCGCCATATCACTCACTTTGCTACTTATACAATAACACCTGAAACTAATTTTGAAACAGCTTTGACAACAACAGTTTCATAACTGATTTAGGCATAAGCTTATCCAAATTGGTCAACGATTGGCCCCAGGTGGATAAATTATCGATACGGATTTCTCAAAAAAATTTGAAAATAGGGTTAAGGACAGACTCACCACAGGAAGTTAGATGACCGAGCGGTAAGCGCGGTGCCGGTGGGGGTGTCGAAGCGGCAAATGCGGGACGTCGGTCAGGCGGTGTTCCTTTTGTGCCGGGCCGGTGGCAAGGCGAACAGCAGAAGAGGAGACGGCTGTTTACGCGAAATTAATACGTGATACACGAGAGATTGCTCTTCTGTCGGCGACCGACCGACAGATCGGATCGGCTAACCAGCCGCTCTCTCCGCCTTCCGACCGATGAATTAGTCGACGGACGCGCTGTCAACGACTAACGACACGCAAGCTAGCGAAGGCGTTCCGGCGCTGTCGATTTATCTAATCCTTCAGTCGCTAACATGGATCAACTGCCTCCCCTGGAGACAAACGGGGAAGGTAAATCGGTCGCGCTAAATACTACCATCGATCACCCATGACGGATTATAGATCACAATATGCCGATTACTTCGACACACCCCCTTATTGGCAAGCAGACACTGACGTGACACGAGCAAATAATTTATGCTTGATGTTTACGGGGTGTAACAGTCAACGTTTTTTCCAATTCTTGATGCTTCAATATGAAAGTAAAAGCAAACAGCTCTGGAAGATAACAATAGATAACTCGAATGTACAATACTTCCTCTGCTATATTTCTATCGCTATGTGCCCCATTATAAGTAATTTTTTTAAACATCAAAACTTGACTAGAAGCTAGAGGAAGATATGCGCTGCCTACGATTTACTTAGAATCAACATAGTGGTAAGAGTACAGCGCTTGAAAATCTGCTACATTCACAAGACTTCACGTCCACGTCTGAGATTAAGCGAACGAATGACACTTCGAGGCTGTGCTCCGCACCATTATAGGCAGCGAAACACACTATATTTAATCCTTATAGTCGAGCTTAATCCATGATCTCGTCGCGTCACCCAATCAGCTTAAAATAATGTGCGAATTTGCCCACCACGCTCTGCAAAAGGATCACTTAATCACCCCTTCCGGTCGTACATGTTCATAATCGGCTTAACAGTTGATTTTCTCGAGTGTTCGGAGGCGGTGATCGACCCACGGTTCAAACAGTGCATAACTGCCGAGCGCCACCCGTTCAATTTTGTTCAGATCTATATATGGTATCCATATCGTGCGCTTTTTCACACTAAAATGCCGTTGCATACCCAAAGTTATCAAATACCCCATCGTATCGTTACGAACACTAGCAAGGCGTTGCTGCGTGATAGAAGCGAATATTTATAATAAAATCGAACATTAAAGGAAAACATGCTTCACTGAAAATACACCTCCAGTTGTCAACATTCATCGGATTAGATTATTGATGCCCTCACCTGAAATATCGCCTTTTCGCTTGCCTCTGATTAGAGAATAAATTGAGTGTGCCGATTAAGAGAATAAATTATGACGATCAAAGTACGAGAAACAGGCACTTTTGTTGTTAGTTGGCCGCTTCGAGGACCGATCTGTCTCAAGAATTTAGAAGCTCAGACACTATTGATAGTATAAGTTTGAAAATTAATTTGCAGCCGAGGGCTGTAGGTTGTTTTTGAAAGGAGGAGTGAGAAACCTAATCCGTTTTCCCACAGCGTCAAGTTAAATCTGTTCAGTCCAGTCGTCTTGAGCATTCATAGCACTGCGGTTGGTGGCACTGCCACAAGCTACATTAAAAATGTTTATGCGTTGATTATCTATCCAACTTGTAATGCTCCACAATTGCGTCACTAAATGCATAGGATTTCTCTATTTTAGATCGAGACTGCAGCCTTCGTTAAGCATTATACTATCGTGTACCACCTTGCACTTGTCACAAACCATTTGACTAGCTGGCTAAATAATCAGTGCGTGTCTCGACATCTAAGGATAGTTTAATCGCATGCCAGCCATCTAACTAACGAGATATTATTTCCGTCTTACTTAATATTTTCACACTTATGTGGATAATATTTTAAGTATTAGCGCCTGATGGGACGTAGTGAGGTCAGCTATGATACGAAATATGGGGATCAACATATCCAGCGAAAAAATAATGTCCACCGTATTTTTTGTTAAGGCAAAACTGCGTTGAAATGTGAATAGAGATCAAATGTTACCAACTATGATTCGATAACAGTTTACAACTGGCATACTTTGAGTTAAAACATAATCTCTGACCACTCAATCGCACATGACCTCTCTATTACTCATGCGATCGAAGCCACCTACCCTGTGGTACCATTCGACTGGGCCGACTCGTTTTCACTCGATCGACTATCGTGTTTGTAGGGGGATGCTTGGTATAAAGTGAGACGAGGATCGGTACAGAGAAATCGAAAATCTATATAAACGCAATTAATGAACTCTCTCTAATAATGAAGGCCGGAGTCTTCCAATCAGAGATCTTCATCATCAATCGACTCTTTCTTTTTGACATATTATTTGCGTAATAGTCCGTTGGCGAAGCATCAAGCGCGTCATGCACAAACAGAAAATCAGTAATGGCAATTGTCGTGAAGATGAATGTGGCAAGTTCACACGGTCCATTTTTGCGTAGCTCTAACGCAAACGAAAATGTGACCTGTTGCAACATTTCCAGACCAAATGCTCTAAAACCCTACTTTGTAGCACTCATGGAACCATTTGAGTCAAAATTCTGCCGAAACGCGGACAATGGACTAACTGGAGGATGCGTGTGAGTATCAAAGCCATTTCGATAATTGCAATGCCTATAAAAGTTTATCAGGCGTGTGAGTGCAAAAGCATGAGCAATTGAGATTATAGGCTTTCAGTATTTTTCGAGTTTTAGCTACGAGTTTGAGCAAGTTTCGATCGTTTGAGTTAATGTATGCAAAGTGCAGCTGAGTGCAAAATGTGCTGCCTTTCAGTCGATCCGCAATGTCATCAAATGGGACGTGCGTCCTCATAGAACGAGAGTTTTCGCTGCTCGGTTGGACATGCGTGATTTACCGACTGACACGGAAGAATAAGAAATTACTTGGCTTTGATTGCGTGCGTGCATGCCACTCTTTCTTTCACTATTACAGAGTTTTCGCCAGTTCATCTGATCTAATTGCTTAGTTAGGCTAAAGGAGAAATTAAGCGGCTTTTATCGAAAAACACAAGTTCTCTAAAAATAATCAAATGTGCACTAATGAGAGCGGCTGACTGAAGAGCTCCTTCAGATATTTTCTATGATGAAATCAACAGATAATTCCTAAGTTTAGTATGTGATGTCAATAAGCTTAATACGAGAATGAAAAACTTCCGCGCAGGCAACGTCTATCGATATTGTGTACGCCAGTAACGATCGGACTGTAAATTGAGAAAGAGAGCAAAAGTCAGATCGTTTTTCTGATGCGAAAGGGCAAGCGGGATCTTCCCACTCGATTCGCATTATGATATCATGTGTTTGTTCTAATCGCCTTAGGCCAGTCTGTATCGTTCTCCTTTGCACGGAGGCGATCCCGTTCGGAAGGTCATTTCGCGAATGAATAAGCCATCGAGAATCTTCGGTGCTAAAATAACACGAAACAATTACGAAGAAGCTAACACTGAATTATTTGATCTTTATGAAATCGCCCCGGGACACGAAACAGTTCTGTACTGCACAAAAGGCGGTGCTCGAAGGGAGTTGAGGAAGTTCATACCATAGCAGCAGCAAACTTGGACGCTCTTTGCATCTAAAGCTTCTGTTTTGTGCAGAAACAGGCAGCGCCGCATTCGCAACTGCAGTGATACTGAATTACAAGAAAACGGATGAAAAAGCGAAATAAATTTCATGTATAACTGAAAAGTAATATATCGCAGTGGCACGTTTTACTTTTCAACAAATAATATTCAACTTAATCTCATTCTATATCACTTTCGCTAACGATTAGAATTATTATTGCTGGTGCCTCTAATAGTATCTCAAATCGACATTATAAGGCGGGTTAAACTGCATTTATGAATGTGCTTGAGAAATGTTCATTTCATGTATGCTTTGCATGCAAATTCAGAGTTAACTCTTCACGAAGCGGCAGTTCTCTTCTCATTTCATGCGTATATAACTTTCTTGTTTACTGCTTGAATTGAAAAACGGCTTTGCATCTCATGTAGAAAGAGCATTTCATTAATTATATGCATGAAAGTCGCCAATTGAATATTTAGTCTCGTACTTTCTTGGTCGGTTTAAGGGAAGTAAAGTTCAGTCGCTAAACGACAAAGGTGAAGCGGAAAATACAACTAGCGGCTATGAAACGGGGTGCTCTCGCTTCATTTTCTTAGTGTGTGAATTCGCGCCACAACGATAAGAATGCAATACATATCGAAAATTTAGTCATCCTTGGGCAGTTTATGTTACAGAAGTGGAAATTTAGAGAACAACTTATTGAGATCGATTCAAACTCATTGCATCCATTTTTGAAAATAATCATTTATTGCATCATTTTCGGTATCAAGATAAGGGCAAGACTTCATATTGCGTAGAGTATAAGGATCGACAGAAAGTAATTGGATGAAGATGATTTATTTAAGCGCTTGGGGGCAAAACATGCAAAAAACGGCAATGCATGAGTTTTATGAATAAAGTCTGGAAATTTTCAAAGCCTGTCACAAAATACCAGAAAAATGCAGTCAGAATCGTACTCAAAACTTGAAAAGTTCACTCAGAAGCTGTTGGCGCCTTTCGAGGGTGGAAGAATACACTGAAGCTGAATGTGCATATGTCCATAATCCCAGTGCACATTGTCTGTTCCTCATCTTCATGCACTATCATTTAGAAAAACTTATACGCTGTTCGTTTCAAGTACAATTAACGGACTGTAATATTAAGACAAAGCTGCATTCGTATAGAATTCATGAACAATATCAAAGAAAACTCGAATAAAGGATGAAAGGCACTGAAGCAGAGCCAACGTTCATTAGAAGGTGTTTGTGCAGGAAACGGTCGTTAAATGCCAAAGCCCACGGAATAGACCGCAAATATAGCTATTTCTAGTGTAGCTAACAAGAGTCAGATATCAAAACGCGCTCGGCCGGGTGCATGTTTTTCGATTTGGCGTGCGATAATTAAAACTGATGTGACCTACTCCCACCCCTTGGGCGACTCTGATTTCTTTGTACGTTTGCAAGTTTGCGACCAAATCATATTCTTTATTTCGAAATGAAGAGCTATTTTAAACTTTCCCTCCTCTCCGTGACTCAAGAATGTATCGCAAGATTAGAATCGTGAGAGTAGCGGTGGTATGGAACAATGACGAAATTAGTCTCACACTCTTTAACGAGCAGATAACCAACTAGTCCCTAAATTCAGCTTTCTTATACATCTGCGATAATCATGGAGCTCGGACTGAATTAGTCCCGTCTAGTTAATTAGACTCGAACGTCTACGTTCACGTCGTCCATTGAGGTGCCTAAATGAATCATTCGATTAAAATCAAAGAACCTATAGAGACGGGAGACTGAGCGATCACCTTGAGGTTTACTATTGACGTCAATGCGACAGAATTATTAGGAAGTTTCAAATTAGACGAGGCAAGCATGTAACCATCTAACATTTTCTGCGTCACATGCCCGCGCCGTCATTTAAGCGCCTACGGGGGCAAAAGCAGCCACATCCGATGCTATTGTGGCTTGAGAGGGACAATGTATATAGCTTTCATTGTTAACTCTCCGAACTGTAAGCAAGGGATTATTTTTAGATTTCCGGTAGCAGTTTGAGACCATATGAATATACGAACGAAAGTAACCGTAGATTTCAGCAATGCACTTATCAACGATTTCTCAGTCGCAAAAGGGCTAGCGTACTATCACTAAATCAAATCTTCTGGCAAGCTAGATGTCGTGGGCTCATAGCGTCAGTGCAGCATTAAGATTTTGTGTGCCATTTTGTGGTCACATTATTCTGTTTTGCATGACATATTTGCGAAAAGGTCAGAAGAATTGTACCCCACTCAAGTCAACAACTGAATTCTTTATTCTGTTCCACGCATATGAAAGGCAAAGCATACAATGTATGCGATACTGTCACTTTTCGTTCGTCAGAAGTTCCTTTCACGACGAATTTTCGACTCAAAGAGCTCGCAAAAGCATATAGGCGAATGAGTCGAATCGAAAATATTTCTATTTCTACGTTATTCATAGACGTCGCCAGCCATTAAAGCTGAAAAAAGAGAATTAAGTAGACGTGATCCAACCGAGAGAGTGTCAAACGACATAAATATTTGTACATGTGAAAGAGTTATTTTGTTTCGTTAGTAAGAACGAATGCAGACTGATTTTGACTTCGCCATAAGTCAACTGAAACCCTGACTTTGAAGGGGCAAAATGTTGAGGCTAATTTTCGCACCATTATCCTACTTCTTGTCGAAAAATGCCGCATATAGGACGATTTTCGTCATATTTGGAATAAATCTGAGAGTTGCTGTTCAATGCCGCTATGTCACAATTTGCGGAATCATACTATTGTCACCGCTTATTACCATAATAAACCTTTTCCTTAACTGCGAATGTTAAAATCCAAAGATCTAAACGCAGCATCAGAGAGTGCTTGAGATAACCTGATAAAGTATTTTCGAACGTTAACATGAACAACTGATTTCCATTCAGAGGAAATTAATTCTACCGTAATAAAGCATTTGTCAGCAAAGCTATTTCAAACCGAAATCGGTACCTATCCCCAGTGAGCCATTAGTTTCTGAACAATCCAAAAATATTCTATAGAGGAACTAATGGCTCACTTGGGATAGGTACCGATTTCGGTTTGAAATAGCTTTGCTGACAAATGCTTAATTATGGTAAAATTAATTTCCTCTGAATGGAAATCAGTTGTTCATGTTACCGTTCGAAAATATATTTTCAAGAAAGTCCAAGTACTCTGTGATGCTGCGCTTAGTGTCTTCAAAAACTGAACATCAATTAGCTCAAGATATTTGGTTAATAGTGAGAAACTACGCATATTATATATTAGAATATCACGGTGTCGACATTTCCCTCAGTGATGGCATGACGATCAAAAAGATGACTGGAGAGTTTTAGGGCCAAACAGAAGTCTACAAACGCTTTAATCGAACATTAAGTAGCAGGCATCTAAGGCTTATAGGCTTTTTAATGCACTGCTAAAGCTAAATGACTTGTCAGGTAATGAGAGAAATGAATTTGATTCGAATTGGTCAATATTTAGAAATTTTTATGCGCATGTACATGTGCGTAACGTTAAGTATGACGACGATTCATCAAATTATTTTTCGCTCACCCCAGAACGCACCAGCACCACATCCACAGTGGTTTTTCCAAGCACGTTCTTCGCTGTGCACTTGTAGATTGTTCCACCTTCGCCATTGCCGTCCTTAGCATCGGTAGATTTGCCGCGCACCATAAGGTCACCGTTTTTGAGAACCTGAATATATTGAGCAATTAAATTAAAGGTCTGCTCGTACCACGGCGCAGCAATATGAATAAACCATTTTGTCCACATTGAATATTAAGATTAAGAGTATTAAGGACATAGTGTGTAGTTGCACTGATGAAATAAATCTGGCAGATTTGACGAAGAATCACCAAACTGCTCAGTCAGATCACATATCATATGTTCCTTTTGCAATACATAAGAATCTTTAGAGCATTATTTTACCATTAAAACTATTCTGTATGCTTGATGTTCGGGTACAATACAATGAATAGTAAGAACTCCACTATACGGCTGCCGCTTGAATATACCGGCATGCCATCCTACAGAGGGATGGACACGAACTCGAGCAACCTGAGGTATCCATCAGAGCTTATAAGCAAGTGCAAAGCTAGAGCCGAAGAGCCGGAGGATATCGAACAGCTGGGAGACAATCGGAAAAGCTGAAGGGATTAATTAAAAAAGTGGCATTTCATGATAATTCTTCAAAAATTGGGGAGAGGGGAACTTCAAAATCCGAGGGTTTTCCCGCTCTCTCGTGGTTTTGCTGTTACTCTAAAGGATAAGAGTTCTTTGATCGTACTTTAGGTCGCTTGGGAGCTAGGAGTACAATTGAGATTAACCCTCTGATAGTCGCATGCACTTTTCGTCTCCTCCTATGCTCAATAGTCAATTTTTGCTCACCACGATACCACGTTTAAGTCAGTGGCTGTTTGCGCTCTGTTAAAGCTTGCTTTCACTTCCAGCTATTAAAATTATGGATAAGCGCAGAACTGGACTTGCGATAACGGGGATACATTATTGCATAGTCATTGTAAAACAGAAAATATATCAAGATATTCTACAGAGCAAGATAAGCTGTGCGTTGTTGACAGTGAATGTACTACCTCTGACAAACAAATAGTAACATTTTCTGTTTACCACATGCGATTTGTCGTCTACAATCGGCATTTCGGCTTGCGATTCGTCGTCCGCCACAATATACCATGTGATTTCGGCCGGCGGGCTGGCGCTGGCGCGGCAAAAGAGTTGGACTGACGCCTCGGGTCGTTCCAAGCGCAAATCGGTCCACATTGTGATCTTTGGCGGGTACTTAATCCCTTTGGGCTTGCACACATGCGTGCTTGTGGTTTCCTCTGCAAAGCTCTGTTTGTTATCTATGGTTCTCTCTCTGATCTTATGTCTTTTCTGGTGAGGTACCCAGAATAACGAGGACCATTTGCAAAAGGATGAGTCGCATCAGTGAGAGTCAATTTCTTGAGCGTTTTAGAAGAAGAATATTACGGTATCTATGCAGCAGCAAAAATCAAGCCTGATAAAAATTCCCATTTGTATGAACACCGTAATACTTCAGTCTCCAACAGCTCATCAAACTAATTTTCAGTGATACATCTAGGATTTGAGCGAGCGATATTTATAGCTCTAGCTTTGATCTATCGGACTCCATTGTTAATAGAGCTTCTTAATGAACTTACGCTGTGCCTCGATCGTGACGGCGGCGTAAGCGGCGATCGGCGTGGCGCAATTATTATCCGCATGGCATCCATATTTACCGACGCGGCTGCGATCGAGACAGTCAATGACTAGCACCGACTTGGTCGTACTGGAGCCTAAATTAAAGTCATATTTAATCAGAAGACTTACAAAAGTACATGTACTGAAACTGCTGTTGTCACAATTATCCTAATCATTAGGTCATTCCAGAAGTAACAGCACTCAAGCTTTATATCAACGGAATAATGTGCAAACGAAAACATTTATAGAACACTTTATTTTTCTGTAGATTTGCGAAATTTTTATCTGCCATATCGCATAGTTTTCAAGTCGCAGCTTATTTTCTATTACAAGTTTTAAAGAGGATGAGGAAAGCCATAAACCATGACTACTGATTATTCGGCAACTCTAGAAAATGAGGAAAAGCCAGCTTATATTGTGGATGAGCTGAAAATCTCATTTGGAGATTCTGTTTCATTCCAGGAAACAGATTAATATGAAGCCACATATCTTATGATTCATAAACATGCAACTTTTTGCAATTAATTTTGGTATGACGTCATGCAATTACAAGAAGTGGGAGAATTAAAGTGAGTTATGACGTGCGCGTGTCGAAAGTTGGATTATTGGAAGGAGTGCTTCAGCATAGCTATTACCTGATCCACTTAGTTGGTGGCAGGATCAGTATAATTGATTCTCTTTACACGGCAGAAAAGTTCAGCCGTGCTGTAAAATTTGTGAGCCGAATTTTGCGGTTCTAGAGGCTTTTGCACCTTTATTTCAATATCACTGTCCTCTATTTGTTATAACGAGTAACTGCCATTCGTAATCATCAGGGTGCCAAAATTGCTTGCGTCGTCAAATTGTCCTCTCTTATTACCGTTTCGTACAATATCGTTATGTTAGTTCTGTTAGTATGTTGTTAAGATATGAATGAAATATTTTTGAACTTCGCAAATGCCGACGGAATATGAACCCAGCTTCTGCTGTTATACGAAATGTTTTTAGATTCGGCGTAAACAAGGTTCATGAAGAATAATGATACATTCTATAAACAGCTCTATGAAGCTTTGAAGCCCATTGTTGCTCCTTGACTTTCCCATGAACAATAACAGGAAGCTTGAAAACGAGTGCGCAAAATGTACGCGTCGAGTTGGTTCGTGAATCCACAACCATTTTTTAAGACATTATCGTCGTGACTGTTTACAAAAGTAGTAATTTTAAGAATGTTCTTTAGCCTTCAGTTTCTCTGAGTAATTAATAATGAAACCAATATGCGCCAGTTTGTACTGCTTCATCGCGCAAAGAACTAATTAAAGCGACTGCCAGAGTGAATGGGAGAGAAAGTTAGCGAGCATTCGAACTATAACCAAACCAAAGCTAATGGAATTTGAAAAAAGATTAACAAAGATCGCAATAATCCACCAAGAGAGAAAATCATGCAGGAAGGTGAAAAATTTTGATTTTGCCTATTTTCGCGAAATAATGTGCGCTTTTCGCTTGCGTATCCGCTTGAATAGGTAACTAGATAGTGAACTGCCAGTTCTATGATAAGGATGGCACTTGGCAGTTCTAGAGAGCGGATCTCGCTGAGCGAAACAATACAAGATACCGTAATCATAGAGTGGGAAACGGAAGTCTCTACAGTATCCCTACTGCTCACCAATTACACGCATGTCGAGATTGAGGAGGCGCTCCTGCTCGCTGCCGACGACGGGCGAATTCTCTATGGGTCTCCCGTCGAATGTCCAGTAAATTGTCGCCTGCGGGGCGCCGTACACCTCGCACATCAACTCCACCCGGTCTCCCGCCTTCCCGCTGTAGTCGACCGGTTCGCCATCTTCGTGGAAACTCAATCGTACTCCGTCCACTGGCGCTATGCACGATAGCTTGTCCAGTCGTCTGCTTACATGCTGTCCAAAGCCCTGAATTAGAACTGATAAAAATTATTCGAAATAGAAAACGAACGACTATTTCAGAGACATTTTGCTAGAGATTGTATTAGTTGAGATAATCTGCCTTAAAAGAGCTGTGGAACAGGAGTGCCCATAGCGAACGGACCACCAATGGTCGACCGATAAAGATATTTTTGCAGTTCACCCAGTCTGTGCTGACTACCAGTCAAGAAACAGTAGAACAATACTATAGAGACGTTTACATTATCATTCTAATTTTAAGAGATTATCAGCGGTACTGAGCGCTATGCTTCATAAATGAAAACTTATGAATGATTCGGGACACGGTAACGTTACCGGTCCGTAATCGTATCCCAAATTGTTCATAAGTTAAGTAGCGCATAAGTTTATTTGGAAGCATTACGTTGAGTAGCTTTAAGAATAATCTCACTAAAGGATACGATTATGTTACCGGACCAATCTCAGCTACTCTACTATAAAAGTGGTTGAATGGCTGGGTGCGGTTTCAATGCTCTCTGCCAGGAGCAGACATTGTTTTCCTTATTCAGAACGAAACAGTTACCGTACCTGAAGAAAATTGTAGCACAGAGCCGTGTTGGCAACGAGCGCAAACACCAGTGCACTGGTAGTCAGTAACGTAGCCATCTACGCAGAGCTATTAAGGCGAATATAGAGAGGCACGCTGGGCCTTCTTGGAGGTCAAAACGCGGAACGGAGAGCTTCTCTCGCACACGACTCGACTCTTGACTCAGAGAGAGAGATGGACACCCAGCACTATATTTGAATCAAGTATTCATAAGGCTTCTATAGCCATTCATCGATGGGATGCTTAATGCATTAATATCCTCTTGCTTTTCCGGATCTGCATATTTGCTCCGTGTGCCTCGCTCCACGCGTTCTGACAGTTTCCGTCTGACTTTTATACTCCTCATGCCCGGATAGATTTGAACTTATGCAATATCCGTTCCTGCTGTTTTCATGCCTACCTGGTCAGCGTTTTTTCAAGCATTCTTTGCGGTGCACCACGACAGAAAGAATGCAGTTCATTTAATTGCGCAGTTGTATTCAATCGCGAAGTGAAAATTTTGACAAGAGGATCGGGAGCGATGCCAGAGGAGACGAAGAGGAACGACTAGAGTTTTTGTGGATTTACGCTGGGGGGATGGTTCTCTCTACCTTAATCCCATCCCTAAATACTTCAGTTCCTTACGCATGCTCGCAAAACTAACGAATATGCTCCGATCTAGGCCTCCTCGCGACAAATATGCAAGCAATCATGAAACCGTCAGACAAAAATGCGAAATATGAGGTATTGAACGAAGAATGCAATTAAAAATATTAAGTGTACGTATACATTAGGCCGCTCAAGTTTTACCGTTATGCAAGCGTAGAAATATTGGAAAACAGAAGCAGTTTTGTAACCAATAAATAAAATTATCTGCTTTGCCAGCATATATTGTTTCAACAGCAAATTTGATGACGCACAGCGCCGCGTGACGTGATATTGCTTCTGTTCATAATCTTTGGTGAAGAATTCAGTAGAACTGACGCGCGGTCTATTGTGCACTACGATTATTGAAGTATCTTTCAAAAGTATTTGCCATCGAGCCTTTTGAATGCCGAGCAAAAATGAGATATTTCGGCCAAGAATATTCTGTTTATTGCTACAAACAATCGAATCACATATCCGGCGCAAAACATGTACCGCTGCTCGACAATGTCGCACGCAATTGTTAGTACCTCAAAATATCCGATCTCTCTTCAAGAAAATGAAAAGATATCTCGCGAAAAAGTGGAGAAATGGCGATGGCAGTGTTTTCCAGTTTTCGCAGCGTTATTGTACTCTTTCAAAAAAGGTATATATCCAGCCGCAGAGCGCAAAGAAACGAGAAAAACACGTCGACCTTTCGCTTTATCGGTGTTCGATGACGTAGAATCCTATTTTAACGTTTCTTTTGTCGTTACAAGCTTTGAACGCATGAAAGATTCGACTCAAGTAATGGTGGCTCAATGCTCAGGTTGCAAATTTAGTATGCATTTAAAAGATGGGTGAAAAACAATTAAGATTTTACGCAAGTTCATTTCTTATTTTTTTTGTATTCTTAGCATCTTCTGACCTGTACTTTCTTCGCTTCTTCGCATTTTTCGTTCGCTTAGAGTTTGTACGAAAACGCGCACAATTATGATTGAACCTTCCCGAATGCGTACAACAGACCAACTTATTGCTCGTCTTGGATCCCCCTTACGTGCTATTGCAAGGGAAGTTGTACAATAAACTAAGACTGTATACAGCCAGTTGGACTATCTCCTATTATACGAGAACCTTCATTTTCAACCACTGACAGCATGGGTTATCAAATAATAGAATGTAGAGCGACAAAGAGGTTATTTCTGCCAATTATAACATTAAAAAATATCGTATCACAGTAATCAGGGGAGTGGCGAACCAAACGAAAGAAGTTATAAGGTGTTGCGGTATATTTTCGAACAACGCGTTCACAGCTCTTGGTAGCGTTACCATTATATTGGTATATGGGGCGATAGTTTCTTTGACTTTCGAGCAGAAATGCGCGTTTATTGAAGGTATATGAGAGAAATAACCGCACAAAATCTCGTCCGTATTGAGGCTTGGTTTGTATGGGTAATTTTGGCATAAAAATATAGCGCTCTCTTTACATAACCGACCCACTGAACACAATATTGTATCTACAGTGAAAAATTTTGGCTACCTTTACTGAAAAAAGCTCATCATTAAAGATAGCGACAATTCTGGCGGGAATATACTATCTAGAGTCAATATTTGCACCTATGCGTGCTTCAAAGAAGTACAAAGTCGCTGCTCTTCTTATGTGATGGCGCCTGCATCGCTGCTTATTCTTTAGGTTCTCTTTTTTATACATAAAATCAACTTAAGTTATTCTGAGAGTTTAAGATGGGCACACGAGTGAAAAATAAGAAAAAAGATCGCAATACACACCAAAATTAGTCAACTGGAAAAGGATCCCTGATGGAAGTTGGACTGCTGCCTGAATCGACGACAGCTTCTTTGGCATCTGTGATACTTCTCGCCCTTCCTTGAAAGAATACCACTCGCTTGCTGTGATTCTGAGAGATGTCGATGGACTGATGCCTCGGTGTGGTCGGCTCCATTTCACGCGCTTCTCTCATACTTGGTCTGGTGCTCCTGCATGCAATACCATACTTTCGATAGGTCCCGCGCGGATTTATTCGTGGATCCGAGCCCATTCGTGACGTTACATCCCATAGATTGAGATCAACCTGCAGCGGACTAATTATGACGACCATTCAACGATTCTCTGTTAACAGCCATATATTGGCATGGGGGCAGATACAAGGTTTGCGTAGATTTTGGCTTTCAGTGTGCTGGTGAATACCCCGAATTTATGCTACTCACGTCGGGGAGCTTTTTCGAAAAAGGTAGTCAGAATTTGTTACGCGAAGCCAAATGGCGTCCTTGTTTTGAAAATATCCAAAAAGGCCGTACTCTGTCCCGCTCAGACCCGCTACAAATGAAATCTCGTTAGGGTGTACGCTCCAGTTCTCATGTATAGTGCGCCAGACCTCCATACGCTCTTCCCCCTATACCCTTGACTTGTACTCCCAAGCGGTGATCACTTTCTATACGTGTGAACGTGGCCATATCAAAATCATTGCCATGCCCGAGTCGTGCTTGCTCAAATCGCACTGACCAGCCTTTTCTCCTCAATCGGGTCCCAAGCTCAAACAGTGTATCAGTCAGAGCTCTTCCGACGGAAATCCATAAGCAGAACGCTTCCGTAAAAAATTCACTAATGAGTGACGAATTTCCGTCGGAAGGGCTCCGATAGATGCTCTGTTTGAGTCTGAAACTCGATTAATGAGAAAAAACAGTTCATCGATGCGTCAAAAGTAATCACTGTTTCAAATGCGTTGGCACGAAGTTTCGCGCACTAGAAATCGTTCTGCGATTCAATTTTGAAAAAAATTGTTTTCCTTTCGCTTAGGGACCATCTCATAAACTGAGGAAGAGTTTCTATTCTGTGTAGTCGTCACCGCCTCATCACATGCAGCACTGATGCTCAGGTGGGACAGAGACTCTGTTTCTCAACTCATGGCGTTCAACAGTTTTGTGAAACAGCTCCGTAGAATATTATATTGCTGAGGAAAGGTTTAATTTAAGGAAAACGCTTATTTTCCGCATTAATTTATAGCAAAAAACACTTTCGCAACATTGATGAGATAATTTTAGATTGCGCGAATTTATCCATGTAAGAATCACGATAGGCGTATATAAGTTTGAAATTATGACGCCGATTCATTGAGCTTTAGTTGGTAAGCAGTCAACGAAAAAGTGAACGTTTTTTAAGCCTCCCCTATACATTTAGTGCAATGAACAGAACTTCTCCAACATCTAACAATATGAGAAGGACCTCCTCCTCCGACCCTACAGCAAGACCTGTAGTACACCGAAAGTCATAAATTTGTAGCACGTAGCACACATGGCGTTGCATAGCTATGCGATAAGCCAACTTAAGTTGAGGTCTAATGTAAATTTGTCACGGTTAATTACGACTGCAAAATGTTGCGACGTCATCATTTTAATCTTTGATGACTATGAGTTAACAATCTTAATTTCCTGCTCAGGACTTAAAATTGTGTGACAATTTTAGCTAGTCGAAGAGTCAAACTCAAGCATTTCGAATGGCTAAAATGATAATAATCAACTGGCTTTGACGTCCATGTAAGAAAAGTAAAATATGACTTCACGCTTGGGAGTACTAATTAATACCGCAGCCATTTAGGTAACACTTAGCACTAACAGGTAGCTGAGACCAGCTGAGCAAATAGCGCATCCCATGACGTATTTCCGGCTGACGTAGAGTGAAAATAAAAACGTTAGCCATGGCGTTCAACTTGGTCATGAGGAAGAAGTAAGGCGCTGCACTGAAGGTTTCGGAGGAGTCTTCGGCCTTACCGGTTGGCCGCGTGGTTTCGTCCATATACAGATGCATACCGACGGCGCGTGGAACCGAGTCAAGCAACAGCGTCAGAAAGCTCGAAAAGCCCAACGTTACCGTCAACTTTCTTTGCACCTTAAAATTGTCGCAGACGTCGTCACATCCATGTTATATTTATATTAGTTTTACCAACAGTAAATGCAACGAAGAGCGATGCAGGCACAGTCATGTGTAAAAATAACTTTTAGTTTAAAATTTTGCCATTTTATATTCTGTCGGCTTGCAAATTTACATTTTTACTATATCAAATGGTATCTCAGTCAGATATGTGCATGGTATGTAAGTATTAAATATATGTAGGGGAGAACTAAGCAATTTATGCTTCCCGTTCAGACGAGGATAATTTGCCTACTTTAATCTGTCTCCGAAGCGTTTTCGAGTCAGTGCAACGTCGAAGAGCTTGCGTGCGTCGTTGCAGAATGAGCACCACAAGAATGTAGACAAATACACTGAGCGCCGAAATAAGTGCCGTTGTATATTTGCTCAACTGATAGAATATCGGCGAGATGATTGCCGTGCTTATGCACATTGCAGGGATCTGAAGTTTAATAAAATCAATAATAAAATTGAACAGGCCTGTTTAATGACTTAAAGACGGTTGAACTATCTTGTCGATAATCTGATATCTCATGTTCATTCCATATATTTGCTGACTAATTTACTAATTCCCACCTAAACCTACCTAGGGTAAGTGTTATGATTTATCAATATTGCTTGGTATATAAAGCATATGTGACCAGTTTATCAAATGTAGATAATAGTTTATGAGATGAGTCCCGGCCTGAATGTGAGTAAAAAAATCTCTAACATTGATTTTCAATAGTGTAGGAATACACGAAGACTAAATGTTTTATATTTATAAAGAGCAATTAGAAACTAAAGTAGTACTGTTAGTGAGGGTCGAAAAGGGCTTGCTCTAGCAACAGTCGGTGATCGATGCACGAACCGCAAGTTTTGACTGTCGTTTTTGCGGAAGAATATCTACAGCTTGCACGCTACTTAACGAGGAATTCCGGTCACCCATAGCTTTGGACAATACGCCATAAACAATTTACCACTGAGACGCTTCCTCACACACTGCTAACAGTAATCTTCAGTACATTCCATAGAGATAGAGAAGGCCCGAGAGTTTCTTTAGCTGTCCAAAAATCGGTGAAACGCACTTTGATATTTTGATTGGCGAGGATGTGCGGCCAGATGAACAAGGAGCCACCGATCGCAATAGCGTAGACTACGATCACCGTCTTGATGGCGTAGCTCTGACCGCGCTGGTAATAAACGAGCGGCTTGGAGACGGCGAACAAGCGATCACAGCTAACGGTCAGCAACATGAATGAGGTCGCGACATCGGACCACCTGCAAAACTATTTTTATGATCATTCAGTCTAATTAGCCACTCTTGCATTAGAGTTCGTCACTTTTCCATCAAATTCCATCAATTTTGCATTTTATTTTGACAGCCATGCGTTTGAACAGAATGCACAGAAGAAGCTAAATGCAAAAGTGATGAGCTGGGAAGCAATATTGAGCAAGATTAGCGTATCATTTCATGTTGGAATGAGCTTCTTTTGGTGATTTGTCAGTAAGAGGTGCGACGCTAAATCGGCAGCTACCAGCAGGACACGAGCCCGCGCTTGCATATGCTATACAATACAGTACTTTATAACGGCGCAATCCGGCCGTTTCACCGATGTTTTAAAGCCAAACGGATACGATTCGATGTCAGCTTCTAATAAGTGGCAGAGCGAAATATCTGTTACATTAACTACAGCCAATGGCGACCGCTGTATCACATCTGGAACAATTCGCAAACAATACGTACCGCCACAGGACATGACTCGGTAGCGCCATACAAGTAAGGGACGGAACGAGGTTGAACGCCCAGCCTTTGTTGATTGCGATCAGACGATAGGCGCCCGCCAGGCAAGTTGCAAAGCCTTCGATAAAGTCGGCGAAAGAGAGGCCAACTGAAATATTGTCGATTACCAAAAGCTCAGAACACTGAAAGTGATGAAGAGTGCAGAAGATGACGACAGTCATATCATTTGATCGACAGTACTGCATTCCGTCACACTGCGAGTTGACTGATCATCAGCCTCGCCAGTGGGTAAAAATTCAATATGTGACACCATCTGGACGAAACTTCATAGATATGGCAAGTTGTTTAGTTAGAATAGTTTAAATAATGTTTATGAGCATTAGGACTAACTTTAATCTAACAACGCACATTTTATATACTAGCTATTCTGTTTCGGTTTAAATTAGCCTTTTCTTTAAAATATTTGATTGGCTTTTTCAATTTTCATTTTTTGTCCTCTCCCAAACCCGATAAGGATCTACGACCAGTAGTTTTCCTTTTGCAATATTTGACGCCGTAAGTTAATATATTTTTGAGGTAATACATTTTCGTGGTAATCATGGATACTCGTTCAAGATACTGTAATGCTCACAAACTCAACGAACAACTCATAGAGGAAGATTGCAAACTGACTGACCGATGATTAAATATTCTTTTCTTCGTCGTAACGCAGCGTGACGCGATATAACAAGAGTCAGCAAGAAATTGGTCAAAGCTGCGAAACCGCCGAGGGAGATATAGAAAAACTGTTTCTTGTAGGTCCAAGGATAGATATCTTCAAAACGATTTGATTTCGTCACCACAACCGTCGGCCATGTAGTTGTGCCGTTTCCATACATACTATCAACTCTAAAAAAGGAAAGTTACTGTTCGTATACAATGCAGATACTAAGTGATACCAAACGCGCGCTCAATTTGTTCTTTGCAGGCAGTTTTCTCTTTATTACTAATTTCAATTATTCACATTTAATCAGCCGGATATGTCACGGTGTCGCGCTACAGAAAAATAGTTGAAGCTGTTTACAACTATTGGATAGATATTATCTACAAAAGTATTCAGACGTTTAACATGTATTTAAGTTCAATATTTACAAGCATAAACTGCAAAAGACTTAATTGCTTTGAATTCTAATGATATGAAATGGTAAATGTTTTTGCAGTTATTGGAAGTGTAAGTTTTAATACTATCCAGATTATATCTAGCCAATAGTGGTAGTCGGCTTCTACTTATTAGTGTGTTTTGAGTGACGCCTCTAGCAGATTCGGTTGATTAATTGCAAAGAATTCGGATTTATATAAAAAACGGAATACTGTTTGCAGCGAGTTCTCACGAAGATTATATTTTAGGTTTGTTTACCTGAGGTTCGTTAACTGATTATGCACGAATTAAGCAAAGTTAGAAAATATTGTTTCTTAATCTCACGACACATGGAATTGTATCTGTCCCCTTCCTCTAGAACGAAGCGTTAAATCGAATTGTCGTCGGCCTAATGGCTGTCTTACTGCCTTAGCTGGTTGACCCGCTTTAACAGGCAATAAGACCGTTTGACCCTGCAAACCTGCTCTGATAACTGCCGTTAAGTCGACTGATCAATTCAGTGAATCAGTTGGCAACAAAAGTCCTCTCCTCAGACCTCCCAATGATCTTATTACAAATCATTCTATTTCGACTGAGTACCTCATCAGCGCCTAGACAAACATTTGAAAATTAATACATGAAACAAACTTTAGCGAAAGAAGAAAAAAGAACAAGATCATTATGTAAAAAAAGGTTTCGATTGGCGCCGATTTGTCGTCGATTGGCGCCGATTTGCTATCGATTACTGCCTACGAGTAGAAGCCTTCATCATGATGAATCATGATGAAGGAGTGCGCGCACTTTTTTCGCTCAATTAAGCACTAAGCTGACAATTCCTACATGGTTCATCTATCGTAAAATGTCTGCAACTTTAAAAAAATTAAGATTACCTACAGTGCAATTAGTTTATACCGGTTACCGGGGCACCAGCAAGTTCATAATGCAATAAAAAAAAAGAACTGATGCTAACTAGAAAGCGCTTTTGTGCAAATTGGCATTTGCTTTTCTTTTAAACTATTTCCTCCAAATGATCCAGCAACATTCGCCGCCTCTAAAACATCTGGCTGACCTAAAATCATTAATATTGCACATAACCAGCACATAAAGTGCTCTCTAAATCCTAGTTCATTGACTTACTGATTGGTTCAAGGAATTCGCACCACAAACATTTTTTATTATTTTAGTGCAATATATTCATGGAAAATTCAGTGAGTATCATAAACAGTTCATCGAACTCTCCATCAATAACTTGCACTAAAACAGTGAAAAATTTTCTCATGCGAATTCCATGAACATTTAGTCAATGAACTAGGATTTAGAGAGCATCGTAAGCTTAATTGTACCCAGCTGAGCTGCTTCCCAAGTTCTACATTCATTCAAACAAAGGCCCCGGTTGGATATGGAACGGCACCAAAGCCGCTTCTTGGGAGTAACGGAATTTGATCAGTGCTCGAGCAGAGGAAATGCGGCGATGCGACGTCGGATTGGCACTACAGCGTTCGTCAGCCACTGCCGCCTCATTTCAGCACCGCTATCGGATTCCTCTAATTGCCGTTCGAACGCACGCCCCGCGCTCGTGGAAGTCGCACAAAATATCATCCTTACCCGGGCGCTCAGTTTCCCTTCCTCGTCATCTGTTGGCGATATAAACCCAGACCACCCCGAGATTGTCGCCAATTGTCCTTATTACCTGATCGGAATGGACTAGAATGCCGACAATCAATACTTTTCTTTACAAACCACTGCAACATTGCAAAATAACGAGGCACTTTGTGTGCACAGCTGTTGCGGTGCTCTGAAGAGAAAACTTCGAGGAAGGATGAATGTGAATATGACAGTGGCCTAAGAATGAGAGGGAACGTCGCTTGGGGTCAAATCAAGACGGAATCATTGCTTGGAGATGACAGTATTTAGAATCTATTGTTAAATAATGAGCTCCCGAAAGGGGAAGATATGGAAGGCGTTAGAACGAAGACGAAATAGTGGCGAGCGATAAAGATTACAGATATACAACCAGCTGTACGGAAGCCCGCTGATTTAAGTAAGCCATAGGTGCGCGCGAGAGGCCATCTCTGCCCGCCGGCCAAAGCAGTATTTAGCTTTTTTGTTGCAAATTATAGCAAGTGGTGAGGGCGTGCGAGTCAATGAGAGTGCAATAATTAGAAACTCGCCAATTATTGCCTTTTCTTCTGGTTTGACGCCGAGGCGGGGGGGGGGGGGGGGGGGGCGGGGAGGGGAGGTTATTTAGGAAGTACGCACTTTTCTCTCCCCCGGACACCCATCCTGTACCCTCCAGGGGCCTACCAGTGCTCAGCTCTGGGTCGACGCCCACCGAGAGAAATTTTTAGCGCCCTCACAAACTATCAAACTTAATTAATGTTCTTATGCATTGCATAATCTGCTACAGGTTCGCTACCTGCAATTCACGTTATACAGCTAAGCAACCTGGATGGAGAACCAAGTGAGCAGCATAACCTCGATCCTTAACTGCCTTGAGCGGACGTCAGGACCGAACTTAGCGACTAGGTGACACTTTTGTTCTTCGCTTCAGTTTACGTGAAAATGACGCCAAGCTGCATTTTGGTCAAAGGTATAAACGAGCCCTAAGACTACTAGCCGCTAATGGGTAACTTGGCCGCCGTGTGAGGAGGGAGTAGGATGGCCAGGCAGTCAGTCAGATGCTGCTGGCAATTACGAAGAGCTCTTGCGGCTCGCCGGGGATTAGTGAAGGCTTGAGAAGAGGGATGTCCGTTTTCAACCCGAAAGACGCATGCCGTAATATCGACGCGACGGCGTCCAGCGCGCCAAACGAGTTTGGAAATATATTGCATTTCAGTGAAGCTATTCATGCTATTATCAAAAATGCATTATCAGTTGTTGCATGTGTGCTTTGCACTCAATAGATTTGGAACTCTGTTTTACACGTCAATCAAACATATTCATATCGCCACTCAGCACTGCGTTTCGCACCCGGAAATGAGAGATTGCGAGGTAACTGACATATACGGAGCGTGCAAATGACAACGTGTCTCTTACATCTGAGCATCTTATATCCGGATTTCACTTCTGCAGCGGTAGGAACCATTCACCCGAAACATTTAGGGTGAGCTCGGTCAAACGAGGGCTCACTCGACCTAAAAAAGCGATTGATTCCTACCGCTGCAGATTTCGAGACCCTTGTTCCTTGTATGCGCCTGGTAATGTGCTTATCTCGAACAGTTTTGTATTGTGTTTTCATGCTCGTGCACACTGGAAGAATAACGCGAATACTCTGTTTACATCGGCCTACGCGCAAAGTTCTTCTTCTCGAACAATTTCTTCCAATTTGAATTCAACCCGTTTTCGTTAGAGAATATTCATCGTCTTTTTTGCATTTTAAAAACAATGTTCATTTTAATTTGCCCAATTTCTCTTCCAATTTCATTAAAATTTGCAAATGCGGAACAGCGGAAATGCAGAGTTCTGCATGGGCGCTCCTATTTGAATATTAACCGAGATCGAAAATTAACTGGAAAATTATGAGTCACCGCTCCCGATTTCGCAATCCCATAGCTGGAATAGGTGAATGAAAGTAGCGCGAATTCATTCAAATTGGAATTTTTCAAATATGCCATGGGTACGCCTTTCTTACTTTGTACCAAATAACCTATAAGGTTTAATAAACTTTGCAACTACTGTGTCCCTTCAGTAATAGTAGTTCTGTCTTACTGGAAGGTGCACGGTTGACAATTGAACGTTTTCTGATCGAGGTTAGTTACCGATGGAACCAAAATGAAGGCTGTGCAGACCAATACGTTGATTCTGATGCGAACTGGCGCGTTGTATCAGAGCTTTGGGATACCCTGTAAACTGCGGGGCACCCTGTAGACTGAATTGCAGTGCAGTGTGGGAAAAAGCGTTCTCTGAACGCTCTTTGCTCATTGCTCTCTGCGGCGCCTCTCGCGAGCGAGCGGCAGCAAATTCGTCGTCACGGCCGCGACCATGAGTCTGCGTTTTGCGTCTCTGACATATCTGTTTCGTTCTGGCGGTCGTATATGTTTAACTATGAGCAAAAGAAACTACGTCATAACGCGGTCTGAAGCCTGCGAAGCGAAGCAAGGACCAGTTACTTTTCTTTTTGGATGGGCAGGCAGCAAGGACGCTCATCTTGCCAAGTATTCGAAATTCTACGAAGACCATAAGTAAGCTATTTGTATTCATATTGCACACAGTGGCATGCTAATTTGGCGAAGAGATGGCGCATTTTATCTGCAGTTTTCCATAATGTATTCGTGCTAACGAGCGCTTTACTCGAAAATTCGTTATGTTGACGCACTTCACACAATTCTAGACGAATAGGGTGACGATCCGCCACGAATTACTCCGACTGCTCGATTTAGCATAAGCTAAAATGGCATTTGATTGCGAAAAAATCATAAAACATCGTTTAAAAACTCATTTCGATCGCATTACCTCAGCGTAATAAGAATGCAAAAACACCGACATTCAAATTATACTTTTATCAATGAATAGTGATTGAATTGATCATGTCCTCACAGTAAGAATATTCATCTGGCAGCAGTACGTTATTGACAGAATGCCAATTCGGAAAAAACTTAAACCGCGCCCTATGTTGGATATTTTCAGTATGTTAAGGTGCAACATAGGGAGCGTTTGAAGACTACGAAAACATAGGGCGCATTTTTAGCAATTATAGGGCGCGTTTTAATTGTTGTCCGCCAATTCAGAGGGAGACAACTTTTACATTAACTATGAATTTCTTAAATATCGATGGAAAAATGTTGCTTTCATTTTTCAGACACTCTAAACAAACCAAACTTATTTATTTTAAGCATGACAACGGTCCGATATATCACTCCGATATTCCTGGCTGGAGTGCCCGGGCCTGAGTTATCTCAACCACTGCTGCCGGCATTCGAAGAAGTTAACGCAGCCGACCGTGAACTGATATTCCATTTATTTAGCATGAACGGCTGTATGATGGTCACATCATTGTGGCAGATTTTAGATCAACAGCGAAACGGACGACAAATTAAGGAACAAATCAAAGGGATGGTATTTGATAGGTATGTTCCGTTGTTCTACTGAAGTAGTTTGGCTAAAATCATCTGTACAGCTAAACTGCGCAATGGAGATGCGAGAGTTGTCGAAATTGGCTTAATTGTAAAGATGATTCCATCAGTTTTTTGCACTTGACTCAGCATTTCGATTGTCATTTGATACAAAGAACATTCGGGGTAATTTAAAGCTACTCTAAAATCTTTAGGCAAAATAATACAGCGTATTTTCAATCGAGTACGGATATGCTATTTTCAAATACCCTAAAATGAACAAATCTTTCAAGCATTTTGATTATTTAGCCGAAAATAACAGATAAAAATATTCGTTTTTCTAAATAGAGCAATATTATACTGAAATTGCAGTTTCTTGAGTACTGAGTTTTGAAGTATGGTATCCTTCCGCTAGAGAAGTACGGTTGAAAAATAGTTCATTATTTCAGCTGTCCGTCTTACACAAGAATTTGGAGCGACACCAAAGTCATTGCTCAGACACAAGCGCCACACGAAACGGCTAATATGCAAATGTTGCGACGAGCTGGTCTACTCGGCGTTCTATCGGTGAAACGCACTTCAACATACTTGCAATCATTTTGGGACCCAAAAATTTACGAAAATACTTCCCTTTATTACCGTATGCTTTCGTATACCGGATCAGATATGCCGAAAAATCAACTCTATCTGTACTCGAAGGCCGATTACCTTTGCGGCTACGAAACGATCGACCAGTTTCGCGAAGAACAAACGAAGAGAGGGAACAGAGTGGATTACATTCGTTTCGAAGATTCTCCTCATGTAGAACATGGACGGAAATACCCAGAGCAGTATCAAAATGGGCTAAGGACATTTTGCAAGAAAGCTCTTACCAACTTCGATGAATCTGAAAGTCCGAAGCAACCGGCCTCGAAATTGTAGTATCAATGAGGTCAGCAGTGTTTTTGCCATCTTTGGACAAATGTGTTACTGTCTTTTGTGGGACTCCGAACATAATCTGCACAAACTGCGCGCTTTTCTGACTAGTTCCTGGGACATGTCCTAGTATGACTGGAAATCAGTGCATAAAAGAATCGAAAATCGAAATCTACGAATCTGCATCATTGTGAAAGGACATGGAGCTGGAACCGGTCCTCTGTCCACTATGGCTCTGTGCTTACAATTTCTCACACTGGTAAATGGGGAGATGCAGATTTTTACCGGTATATACAACTTTTACTCTACCTCAGGCTAGATACGAAGGATGTTGTAGGGGGCGCAGTAATGAAAGGAATCTCTGATGCCGTCGACTTTCCTCTCTCCAACCGTCGATGATCATACCGGCGTAGAAGAATTCGGCCACCATCTTCCCGTTCCCCGAAACACTCGGCGATGGCTGGAGGTGGCCAATAAGCAAGCTCTGCACTATTAACATCTGTTGAGTGGCACAGTGAATATATAAAAAAATTTTTTTTTTGAAACAAATCATAACCGTGAAATCAGCGACAGGATTCTCGCTGTTCTGTTTCCAGTCTCTTTGACATTCCTCAATAGTTCATCAATGAGACGCCTGAACTCTCAAACGGATCGACTAATACGGTATTAGTACTGCTAAATTACGCACATGATATTTCTTCTGGAAAGCTTTTATTACGAAATAAACAAAGAAAACAAATCGTCACGCATAATGCACAGCATTCAGAACAGTTCAACGGAATAATTGATTCCCACTCCTAGCTACCAGTGTCTCTACTATTTTTATGCTGGTGGTAGGCCTCAGAAATGTCACATCTTTAAATTTTCCGTGAAATTATTTTGGGCATAATGGTCGAATTTTGGTACATCCTCAAATTACCATGACCATAGCGCTCAGAGAGTTAGGGACAATTTTCGAAATTTTAGGACCTCGTTTTTCAATAAGTGATGGCTTCAAATTCATCCATTATTTTTAAATGACTAATTATAAATTTGCTGTCAACTCAAACTGTCTTACGCAGCCGGTGTTGGTAAATTATAAACATGCAAACGTGGCGCTTGTTGAATTAGTCATCTTTTGGCAATCACCCCTCAGAGCATGTCGCCACGACCATTGAAACAATCAAACTACACCGCTGAGACAACCAGACCAAACTCCGTATCTGCCCACTGCGTCAGTAAATAATGACGCTTTCTCTTGGGAAGATAACATGCCACAGACTTGAAGGGTGATTAAATCGCTCACTCGTCACGCTCGTGTTTTGCGTGCTCTCCTATTGGAACTGCGAAAAATGATCGATTGAAGACTGACGACGAAAATGAGCAGAATAGCATCCGGTGAGCTTCTACAGAAATTCGGCTTATATTGAAGCGTTTAAATGAAGAATGAATGTAAAGGGAGGCTAATCGAGCGCTAATTTTGTCAAAAGTGTTCTCGTTTTGGTTGATGCAAGCTTCGGAAAACTGAACGTTTCGAATACGGTTTAGTTCAGAAATCAGAGAAAAGCGTATATAATAAAACCCGACTGTGAGTGAATGTAAGAGAAATCTAAAAAACTCTGTGATATCCAGTCGGGTCTTTTAAGTATTGTAGTATAGAATAGAGGAATTCGTAAGGAGTCTCTAACATCCGGTTTCGAGAGAGAAGATGAACAAAATAGACGTTTTGTAAATGTCCGTACCTTATACGACGCTGTTACACATACGAGGATGTGGATATAACAAAATTCTCGATAAAACAGAATACAACACAGTCAATTAGCAGATTGTGATCTTAATATTTTCTTAGTATCATATAGTATTCACACTTTAATAAGGACACTTTCAAATTAAGAAGAACGTTTTCCATATTGATTTGACTTGGAAAGTGTACTTATCGAAGTGAAAATGATTCATTTTAATATTAAAATTAATGATTATTGTTATAGTTGAAGAAGTAAAATTACAGATTGTGGGTTGACGACGCAGATCTGTTCCGTTTGCGGCGCTCAGTCATCCGGATTTCACTTCAGCGCCGAATCTTGCGCGGCTTGTGCGGCATTCTTTAGGCGTACTGTGACGCTTAATCGAAAGTTCGTCTGTCGTTTTAAAAACGCTTGTGTAATTGATCACAGTAAGTACTTTTTTCTCATTTTCTGAAACAATATGAGCTTGTCTCGGATGGCTAATGTTACCATGAGAAAGATATGAACAGGCAGTATTGGGCAGTATGTCCCTAAAGAAAATTATTTTACAAAGGAGTCGCACACTAATTGCGTTCCAAGAGCTCGACGAGTACTGCAAATTTTCATTATCTTAATTATAGATTAAGTTCACTTTTCACTACAGGATACTATGTCAATTTCATGACACTATTGAGAATTGAGTCTCAGTTTCGCCTGAATGTCAGTTTAGCATAATGTAAGCCTATGTAGAGTTGAGACTCAGTTCTTCAATTCTCATCACCCAACTAATTTCTGACACATGCCCCAGCAACGTTTCGTAATTGTCGCTTCAATAAACATACAGAAATGTGGCATTGCGTCAGACTGGCAACTTGTTTTCCTTTACTTCAGAGCAACGTTCGATGTGCCGCGCTTGTCGATATGAAAAGTGCATTGGACAAGGAATGGAACGGCACGGTAAAAGACCATCCATTAGACGCTGTATATCACAGATGATCGAATGGAATCCCGCAGACTCTTACACTTAAAATAGTTGCAAACTAAGACTTTTGGTGGCTTGTGTGCTAAGAATTTACAAAAAGGAGCTAAATTTGACAATGTGACGGCAATAAGTAACATTTCTTGGTGAAAATGAGCTTTAATAAAAAAACATATTATTATCAATTAGTAATATTACTAATTACTAACTGTTTCTAATCATTCCCTTTAATAATCATTTAAATAATCGTAATACTATAATAGTCGAGCACTTAAATCTTCCTTGCAGCCGTTCAGCCGCGTCGAGATTTCATCGGGGCAAAGTGGGCAAAAGTTCATTCGCAATCATCAGCTCAGTTAGTCAAGCCATCGTCGCTTCGCTCACCGCTACCCGACGCTTTTACTATCTTACCCAACGAATTCATTCAGCAACAGCTGCCTTGCTCAGATATACTTGAACGGAAATCATCTGTGGACAAGTCTGTCATTAAACACAGAAGCGACTGCTCCATCCTCGAACATCTCTTGAAAGAAGAGGCAAAGATAAATGACCGAAGAAAGATACTCTATTCTCAGCTGCCGATTATTGCAATGCTTGACAGCGGCGGCGACTTTGTAAGAAATTTTATATTAAACAGTTACCACGCTACTGAAAATAAAATTTTTCGCTATTATAATATTCTACTCTTTTAGCCATTTGCCAAGAATATACTTCGACCAGGAAAATTGCGAGAATCTCGAGAAAACTCCAGAGCGGAACTCCTACTTATTTATGAGTGGATGCGTGCGTTGGACAAATTTGACGAGCTGCCAGGCATAGATCGAGTGAGATTTTTCACGGTATAAAATGGGAAGGTGGGATATTAGGGGAGAGGTAGACACTATCGTGAGAACATGATCTGGCGAGCTCCAACATTTCCTCAACTGGGAATATTATTTGACAACTGGGAAAGAGTGTGACTGAGTTTCAACGATCAAAACTATATTAGTTTGCTTGAAAGTTTACATTTAGTTCATTAAGGCTAGTGATACATAAGTAAGAGTTTATCATATTAATCAAAATCGCTACTCCTTTTTATTCTACCTGAGGTTTGGTTTACAAAATTACATCAACTCTCAGCACTCAGTATTTAAAACACAATTCGAGAAAGCTCATTTACATAATAAAGAAGTAGAACATTTGAGTAATGAATTTTTTGTATGGAATTTTGTTTATTATAACACCGAAAATGTTGAAAATTGCGTAAAAGAACTATATGAAATTGAAAAATGAAAATTGAGTGATGATAATGCAAACATAGGGCATTGGACGAGTGCTGCAATAACTGTATGAAATAGGCTCCAGGCAAAACTCAGGAGCCACTCCATGAGGCAGCTCCTCTACCGGTACTCAGCTCTGCATGTGGGCTTATTGTAAAGAAATTATGTCGATCCGTTTTTATGTATATTAATTTAGGTAATCCTGTTCAAGCATTGCGTCGCCCATCATATCGTTCTGGAGCAATCTTATCTGACAATGCTGCTCGGTTATCCAGAAAAATGGGTCTTTCCTAACGGAACTTATTGCTCCATCAGTCCGCACGCGAACGACGGATGGGAGGATGAACCAGATATGACTGAAGAAATGAAACGAAAGTGAGTACCTTGGTTTGAGTCGCTTATATTACTAGAAAAACTGTTTTAATTTAAGTGTACCCATTTGTAGGTGCCAGTTTATGTTTTGGGGTGGGGGTGGGGGATACCAGCTGGGTATCTGGGGAATGAGCCGACCTCTGCATGTCTCTGTTATTTCATCTTTAAGTACACATTATTCCTTGTTTATGTCCTGTAAATGGACTCGTGATCGAATTTTTGACAGTGACAACTTTCAAGTCCGTGATCTGGTTCTTAAAAGAACACAATCTTTCGAAGAATAAGCTTAAACGCCAACGTTCTAATAATACTGAACGATCGAAGTGACGTAGGACATCTACTTTTAGATTGTTTATGCCATTAATGCAGCAGTCGTTCGACGAAATTGTCGTTCCAATGGTTTCAATGGGCTTCACTTGGACAGAATATGCTGCACTGAAAGCTTTGATCTTCTGGAGAGGAGGTAAGATTTTCATAATCGGAGAATAAGCGCCGAGCGTCATTAAATGCTGATTCCTTCATTTCAATTTATTGTGATGGGAATTCAAGTTTCGACGCGTCAGTAGCACGCAATTGAGACATCGTTTTTCATATTACACGTATCGTGTGGTGCTATGTGATATCAAAATATAACGCCGCAAGCAAAGTCAACCAAACAAATCAGTTCTTTCGCAGGCCCTCATCATCTGACGGAACGAACTAGGCAGATTGCCAAGATTCAGCGCGATCTCATCCTGTCTGCTCTATTCGATTACTATCGCGACAAGCCAGACGGGGCGCAGCGATACGGCAGTCTAATATTGCTGGTTTCATCTGTTGTGGTTAGTTTCAAATTTTATTCTGTTCTAAATTCATCTGTAGTTTTACACTGGTGCTTACGTCTGGGATCAGTTTCAGAAAACTACTGTAAATGTAATTAAAATTCTATCGTTTGCATTTATATTAATTACTAAAATTGACCCCTGGACGAGTAGTAGAATAGCTCGACTTCTGAGGGTGTATCAGTCGATTGTAGAACAGCTGCAAGGCTTCTCTAGTCCACGTTATACTCACTGCTGCTGTTTCAGTCCGTGTCGCACGTGTGTGTTGAAAGTTACTACAAGATTCAATTCTTCGGTCTGTGGGAGCTCGACACAATCATCCAGCAACTGCTCACGACAGCCACTTAATTGCGCTGCTTTTGCTCAGTTCAGTCGACTAACTGGCGAATTGCACTTTGTAAATACTTGTGGCTCATGAACTTGTTTGGCGGTTGATATCACTAACTGACATTATTTATACGTCGCTAATTTAAGAGGTTGATTGGGGGAGGGGGCGGAATTGGGATCCGCGGGATCCAGAAAAAGTACGCTCCTGAGAGGCCAACTACAGTGGAATTCGTTTATACCGGTAACCGTGGGACCGGGAAGTTTTGACCGGTATAAGCGAAGTACCGGTCTAACCGAACTTGTTTGTATGGGAAAATACGCTTTGGGACTGAAAATCTTGACCGGTATAAACGAAATACCGTTATAACCGAAAGTGTATAAACGATTTCCACTGTACTATGAAAGCTCAGTCGCTGAGCTTTCATCGAGACTCAAATATCAGCCGTACATTTATCTTGTCAAATTTGAGACGCAGCCTGTTGAGCTCGGATCTCAGCGGCTGAGCTCGAGTGAGATAGGCCTTAGGTCTCTTATCAAAGTAAAAGGTTCCAAGAAAAAGTCCATACGACGTGCCAACCAATTTTACATCTGTCGGTTTGTGTTGCCATCTCAGCGAAACCGTATGTTTGTGCTGCTGTTGCCGTGTCAGTTCAGTCTATGAATCGCATTTCCGGGTGCACGATTAAAAATGTGGTCATAATAGTGTGTAGTAGATGAATTTATCGTTTATTTCCACGATGGTCATCAACAAGAAACTCAACAAAAACAATAAAGAGCGAATGAAAGCCAGATTTCAATATATTCTGAACCGGAAAGAACGAAATGCGCCACGCATCGACGGTTGAACAGCAAGTGGTAGCAGCAACCAAGCTAACACATAATTCAATTGAGGCTAAGTCGCACAGAGGACTTGCTCACGTGGACCAGATTTTAGCGGTATGTCGCAGACTCGCGCACCACTTAGGAGCAGTAAGAAGAACGCCGTAATTGAATCATACAAACTGCTCGGAAGCCAAAAATTAGCTCACTGTAGAATTAGTTACTTACGCCAAAATCAATCATTTATGAGTGTGTCGAAAATTAAGGGTTTCGCAGCGAAAAATGAGGCTCGTCTGCACATAATGTCTCATACTGTAATCCATTCCTCCGCAAAAATTGCTAGTTTAGAGCGTTTCGATAAATTTAAGGTAACATGAAACACTGCAGGTTTCAACGCAAGAAATGGAGAACAAGTAAACCGCTTTTAAGCCGACGAAACTCAGTCAGAAATGAGATATTAATGGATTTGATAAAATTCATTGATATGGGAAAGTACATTTTTACGTGTCATTTCGTCAAATTTTTTAAAAATCTCGTGAAGAAGAGGATTGCCCTCTCTTCCATTCTACACCATATTCATAATAGATTATTGACCTTGGCGTTCGAAAATATTGCATAAAGATGCGATTTCCGTAGCAGAGCACTTGATTCAATCTCAGCCTTCTTACCAATCGCAAAACCGCACGCCTTTGCTACATCGCAAATCAATTCGACCACTGAAGTGGGGAATTCCGTCTCACACATCGCGCAATTCTCAACTGCGGGATTCAGACATTCTCATTCGACTATAACATCATGCTATCTCATTCAAATAAGTGCCTAGCCGCTAGCGGGGGTGTCGTTATTGGCGGCGAGTTGAGAGCGAACGTCGTCGATGCGCCACTGAAGCAGACGGGAACGGACGGCTTCTACGAGCTCGACGAGGGGCACCTCCTCCTCCTGCCGGCTGACCACGTTGCGGATCTGAAACGTTACTTTGCAAACTTTGTTCAGAATGCAAATATCATTGTAGTCGAGATTTTTCTATCAGTAACAAAACAGCCAGCTGCCAGCAAGATAGCAGCTTAAACAAGAATAAATAATTGCCAACCTTGACGACGCCCCTCTGCAGCTCCGAGTCGGCGACGATGATGGCGAGCGGGATGCCGCGCTGCTCGCAGTACTGCATCTGGTTCAGCATCTTCTCATTCGCCTTATATGGCATCTCCGTCTGCAATGCAAATTATTATTTTCCACAAGCGTCTAACACCAGGCTAATACAGTGGAAACCGCTTAAGTGCACCTCGACCCGGCAAGAACATCCTGCGTACTTATCCAGGCATGATTCGATACAAAAGTTGCAGAGGGGGCTTACAAACTATGTCCATTTATCCGGGTTTTATTGCATATCAAATGTCTAGAAAATAAATCCTGAAGACTCGCCTTGATATTCGCATCCCAGAGAGTCCTGCAGAGTTTCATTCGATCCTGAAGCTGACCCTTGGTCGGCGACGCGACGTATACTTCCGTCTCGCTCGTGCGCACAGTGGCCATCTAAACAGTTTTCATTCAATGAAAAATAGTTATGCCTTTATATTTTAAACGTAGTACTCCATCAGTTAATGTTGTGACTTCGCAAAAACCGCTCAACTGGCACAATTGGCTCAGTTGTAGTCGGGCTATGGGGCGACTGGTACGCGATACGAATCCTAACACCACTGAGGTAATTTACCATCCATCATATTTTAATATAAAAATTATAGAATTTTGCGCTAATCATACGTCCGCGTGTGTAAATACTCGCGGGGAAGCTAAATTACCCAACCGGTGTTAGGCGCTTGAATTACGTACCAGTCGCCCCTTTGCCCGATTAGATCAATTGACATAAAGGTCACTGCTATAAACAATTCCTACAATATTCGGCTCGAAAATAAAACCCACCTGCGCTTTGAGTTCCATAATACTAAAGATACGCTCGATGCCGAGGGAGACACCGACGCAGGGGACATCCGCGCCCTTGGAGTCGAACATGCCGACCAACTTGTCGTAGCGCCCTCCGGCCGCCACCGACCCCACGCCGACGTTTTCGTCTTCAGTCGGCTCCGTCGTATCGCCCGGCTTTCCAGACGCCACCACGTGATTCGACACGCGACGGCTAAAGTCTGCAATGCACTTCGTGTAAGTATACTTCAAATAATTACGGGGTATTATTTTAATGAAGAGAGCAGACCTAAGGATAGAGTCAAAATTTCTTTGCGAGGAAGAATAAATCATAGATTGAATAAGGCAAATTGCTTCGATAGTCAGTAGCGCTTCTTTTTGTATCAATTTAAGCACGTAAAAAGCCAATAACCAATTATTACTATTTGTGAAAAATAGTGTACAAGCACTGAAAAGCGAGCTCATCTTTACCAACTACGGTGGTGCCTGGCTCGTTTTCTTGTTACTGATCGAAAAACGTTGTTTACAAAAGTACTGCGATACAGTCGAAACCGGATAAGTGCAACTCGATCGGGCACGAAAAAATGGTTGCACTTATCAGGTTTTGCACCTATCCGGTTTTAGATCATGTTCAAAACATAAGGTAAAAAAATCGGGGCATAAAAAAGCATCAAAAATTGTTGCACTTAAGCGGGTCTTTTATGTCCCGGTTTCACTCTACATACCTTTGGGCGGAGTCAGGCATGCGACGGCCGACCGCATAATCTACTGCCGCATCCAAAGTGGGCCCCTCTCTCAAACTGTTGAGGGAGAACTCCAAAAAGCGTACCCTACGATTGTGGGACAAAACGCTCAGAAAAAAAGCTGTACATACCTTTGACGACGGTCTCAAAGATAGAGCCTGTGTAGTAGTCGAGACCTCGGGCAAGGGAAGGGTCAAAGGCTACGCGCTCGGCGATGCCGAACAGTTCGCAGTAGGAAATGAGCGTCGTCAGCTCTTCAAGGCCCTTTTTGGCCGACTGGTTCGCCATCAAGCGCTCGTCTGTTTTGAGAGAGTCGATTAGCTGCTGAGAGGTTGAGCAGGAGGTGCGCAACTCTGAAAGTAAATAATACAGTGAAACCTGGATATAAGAGCATCCCGGATATAAGAGCCATTTTGCGATCTCTCCTGCGTGCACTGTACTATGCTACAACACAGGAGCCGACCCCATATATATGAGCACCCCGGAAATAAGAGCCACTTTTTGATTTCCCGAACCTGCTCTTATATCCGGGTTTCACTCTAACAGAATTCAGCGTTTTTATTCTTAGCATCAGCAATGAAATAATCAATACTTTTTATTACTGTCCCGATTATTAATAACCCGTTCCGTATTAATTCAAGTCAACCGACCTCTGGCGCGAACATACTCTTCGAGATTGTCGACGACGGCAGCACTGATGCCTTTCTCTTTGATAAGCTCATTGCGAATATCTGCCCATTCCACTTTGTCTAGTTTGTCGACGGAGGAGCAGACGGTTTTGAACTGGGCCGCCTCCACGCCGCACACCGCGAACATTCCGTCCAGAAGTAGACGGTGGTTCAGCTAAAAGAATACGACTTGGGCTCTGTGTTTCACTTTCTGCTTTTCAGACTATAAAACACGATACTAACATCTTATTTTGGTACTCTTGTAACAAACAACGGACATAAGATCGCAAAGAACTCTCCTCATAGAAGCAGAGACATTGCATGATCTAGTAAGGCGCTGTTATGCGTGTCTTACACATCGAATAGCATATCTTATTTTGGAGATTATAAAAAAGCCCTTTCGTGGCCATCATGCTTCAGAATCCCAAGAATGTTGCCGGCGCTAACGAGCTTACCATAGAATAACCATCCGAACATAATAAAAGTATAAAACAATTTTAAAAATACTATATTTACTTTCCCCATTGCAATACTTAGTCCCACAAGTGTTTCAAGCCTGTCCGAAACTCAGAGAAGCTAATCATTTACCTTCATTTCGAAGTCACCCAATCCAAGCGATGAGAGAATTTCGTCAACAATCTTCAGGCACTCGGCATCGGGAATCAATGGGTCATATTGACCGGCAATGTCGAAATCCTGAAATGCAAAAGATTTGCTCAAAATCTAGAAATTGTAATCGACTAAACTATTGCTTAGATTATATTTAATAGATCAAGTAACATCTCTCATAAAGCCAAATGATGAGAGAGGGTTACGCGGTGACCTATAAAGTTAAGCGACAGTCTCAAAAATATGAGCGACACACAAAGAACCATCAGACAGTAGTAATAAAATATTTTCATATCCGCTTTGAATTAGACAATTTCCAAAACAATTTGAACACTTTCTCGAGTTATCTTTCAAGAAAAGTGTTCAAAATAAAGTGAGAATGATATCAACGACAGCGTCGCTAACTGATCGAGATCGGCGAGCGCATCCAACAGATACCGAATCTCGGAAGTTCCCCTCCATTACATATGAAAAATTAAGACAACGATAAAGATAGACTTACGCATTGGTAGAACTCTCGATAACGACCGCGAGTCATGACTGGCTGATCGCGACGGTAAACTTTGGCAATTTGGTAACGTTTCATCTTAGCAACCTTGTTCATTGCCAAGTACCGAGCGAACGGAACCTGAAAAAGGAAATTTGAAAAGATTGAAAGAAAATTTAATCACATATTTCGGCCGATTCAAAAAATAGAGAAAACTTTCGAATAATAATGATGATGATTAAATTATAAGAATGGGGAACTTGTAGCATACCGTCAGATCGTAGCGCATAGAGAGCAACTCGCCACCCTGATCAGCAAGATCGAACACCAGCTTGCCGCCTTCTTCGCCGTACTTGCCAAGTAACACATCCTGTAACCAATAAAGCCAGTAAACACAAAAAGACTACTTTGCAACAGTTGCAACTTGCTTCATTTCCTATCTCTATTTATACGACTTATTCAATTTGAATGATAGCCTCGAATAAACAGATTTTTCTTTCTTCCTAGCGGTGATTTTCGACACAAACATAAACCGGCAATGAAGTGCAGTTCTGCTGCATTTGGATATAGGCTATTTGTGCTGACATACATCTGATGGCATTGGCTCGGTTTCAAATCACGTAAATTAGCTAAAATTGTACTTTGCGGATATTCTCAAGATTTGCACACGGTGCAATTTTGGTAGTGTGGAACAGTATTCCGCCCAATAGAAAATTACTTCTTCTTTATCAGAAAGTTCAAATAAAAGTGTTCACTTGCCTTAAGCTCAAAGACTGGAGTTTCAATAGTCTCGGCACCGTGGCGTTTAAAGCAGTCAATAACCGTCTTAATCACACTCTCTCGAATAGCCATCGACTTTGGGCCAAAGTCGCGAGTGCCTAAAATGAAATGATATGAAATAGCAAAAATTAGTTAATCAGTAGCAAAGAGCCGCAGCGAATATCTTAGCGTGCATAATGTGGAATACTAAACTGAGCACGTTCGCTGCGGGAACAACATTTGATATTCTGCTAACTGGTTGAGAAGTTTCCACTATAGTTTATCGCCAAAGAGAACATTGGCGCACTAAAACAAAATTGTTTCATTAGTATTGTAATGTATTGTTCAAAGACGCAGGATAATCTGGGATATAAGTTATGAAAAACGTCTTCTTGAAATGGAATATTTCGTTATAATAGCTTCAATGATTCTTCATAATTTTATAATTCTAAGATAAACTGATAACATGACAATTCGCGACATGCTATTTTTGCGACACGACAATTCGCGACATCATGTTAAATCAATGCGACAATTCGCGACATAGGTACTGTCGCGAATTGTCGTGTCGCGAATTGTCGCAAAAATATCATGTCGCGAATTGTCGTGTCGCGAGTTGTCCGTTTCCCGATAAACTTTATATGAAATCAAGGTATGGTTATTATACCTTTCGGCACTTTGAGCTGGAATTTCGTAGGCGCCTCGTCTGCCGCTAAAAGCGCCTTCTTTTCTAGCATCTTTGCGACTTTCTCTTTGACCTGCAATGTAAAGTGATACTAGCTATATCAACTGTGAATACACAGACATGTTGTCATAACACTTTTATTTTGTAATAGTGTAATGAGCACTTAGAGCAGTATGTGAAAAGTTCATTGAATATAGGCGATGATCGTCCATCTCTTTATGCGTAAGAAATGATACATATTTAAACAACTACATCATTATTAACTCTTCTCTCTCTTATACCTTACTAAGAATACCACAACCAATACTCTTATACTGTTAAAACAATAAATTCTTCAACAATACGAAAGAAGCAAATAAGCGAATAATTCCAAATACTATAATAAATTCACACCGACTTTAACCATCAGTCTTAGTTCGTCTAATTCCTCCCGTGCGTTCACAAGAAAACAGCCTTACTTGGCGTCCACCACGATCGCTATATACAACAAAACGTCGACATTGCATAAGCGACGTTAGCATGGCTGGTAACCTTTTTTAGCGAAGGGCCGTAAGAGGGTTGCAGGCCGTCACTGCAACGAAGAATTCATTGACAGTGACGGCTCGCATATGCGCCGGCAGTGCTCAGGGTTATAGGAAACAATATAGAAAAGATATTCGTAAATTGTCGGAATCGAATAAAGTGGAATACGGTAAAAGTTGGATGATCCCGCCCGGTTTTTCTGCGCTGTATCCAACTGGAGCGAGTATGCTGAACAAGAAGTCAGTCAAAATGTTACTGAAGAACAATCTTCTCGCAAAAATATCTAGCACCGCCTAGTTGTAATAATGAAACTAGAGTACCTGGTAAAATACACCGTCCTCAAATTTTACCCCAATCAATTTTATAAAATATGAACGTTCACTAACCAGCTGAGGGTCGGCTTTGCTGGCCTTGAGCTGTCGAATCTCCTCGCCCATCTGCTGAATAAGCAGTTTCAACGCTTCTTTATCGCCAGCCGACATTATCAATTCTATCGTCTTCCCCAAGGTCAAATAATTGCACTTTTCCGTTCCAATAATTTGGTAAAGTCAAAAAAGTTGAACTGAAACAAGAGGCAAGTTTAGCTGTTCGTTTTCCCAATTTTCATTGAACTTATTGATGATTCCGACGGGTGCGAACAACTTTTCGCAACCCAAGGGAAAGATGATGCAAGGTGAATTAAAGGGCGAACTGCCAGTACGGTACTCGACAGCGAAATCGCTTCGAGACGTAAAACAGCTCGCTCACGAATTATAACTGTCGTCATAATATCATTTAAAATGTGGCAAACAATGAATTGCCATTGTCCAGTTTTAGGTTACTTACATTAGCTCCACTGAAATTTTCTCCTATTAAGAATCAAAATACCGCAAAACGTAATGGGAGGATGGAAATATGATGGCAAAGATTGATACTTTCGGCGGCTGATGGAGGGTGATGCATTTTTCTTATCCCTTCAAAAATGTATCTATGTGGGATAACAAGTGCCTGGGATGAGAAAAGATAGTACCACTCCCCCCCCACTGTTTTGTTTAGTGTGTTGTCGCAGGCGGACGCTCGCATTTTAACACGAATCACCTTCAACTGGAGACTCTTCTTATTGTTCCAAAATTGTTGGTCAATAAACTTGTGCTGTTAAATAAATACATTCCTGTTTAGTTAGTGCTAAATATAACACTACCAATTTCTTTTTTCGAACAATTTATCTCATCAAGAGTCAGCTAAGCATTACACGCTTCTCTGTTTTATATGATCTGACGGACAAACAGTTCTTAACGTGCTCATGGGAGCTGAAATTTGCTTTCATCAGGATCACTGTGAACCCTTCAATGGTCTCTCAAAGTGTACCATATTAAATTGCCGAAGCCAACAATTGTACATGTGTGTTGTTTAGCCTGAAAATGTTCCACCAATGTATATTACTGCCAAACACTTCAGAGATTACTCTCAAGACGATGAAATTGCAATGGAAACGGTTGATTGTCTGTACACTGATCAAGGTTTACAATACTTTTATTCGAACGCATAAAAGCAATCACCAACTCTGCGATATATTTTGGCGCGAAATTCAAAGTCTGCACACTACGCAGTCAGATCGACGTAAAGTGTCTTTCGTACACACATAGTCAAGTGAATGTGTACAAAGTGATTGGTTAAGTTCAACGACGTGCCGTAGTCATATGAAAAAGTAGACAATAAAACTTTAAGAACTTCCTGAAACAAGCAAAATTTTCCAAGCAATTCCAATTGGACAACACACATCTTCGTCGTCTCTATTGTTTTTCGAACAGTCCTGGTTCGCAAGAAATTGAAATAGTTTCCAAAATTAAACAGACAACAACCATCAGATTCAATGCAACGAAACGAAGTGACTAATCCAGAGTTTGCAGCACAATGCGATGAAAGCAATTTGGGAAAGATTCACTGACGCTTCGACTTAAATGCACACGGACGGAAAAGCAGCCCCACCGCTCACCATAATAGCAATTGGCAGTGAAAAAACAATTAACTTCAGTGCGTTCACGCGAAAAATATAAAATTATCCTCGGGAGAAAGCAGAAAGCAGTGTCCCGCATTTTGGCGAAAGAAACAGTGGAAAAAATGACACCAGTAATATCTTTTGTCAATATTGTAGGCACTACTGCCTAGCTGATATCATAGAAACAAACATAAGGCAGCTTTCATGAACTGCTAAATTTACGCAGACTTTTAGCTACATGCTTCCGCCTCAACGAACCTGTATGGAGGAACATTTGGTGTGGAAATCAAAAGTATTACGTGTCATTTTTGCCAGATAATAAAATCATCAAATTAGGTACAATATTTACAATCGTACCGGTGCACATAAAAGCTTAATACTTTTCAACGCACACGGGTGTAAACACTCTGATCAAATCAATATGCAAGTGGAAACTGGTTAATCGTGATTTGAAATGGATGCCGCACAGCGTCGGTCTAGATCCATAAATTTCATTGCTAGTTTAAAGGCTACGTAATGCTTCCATTTCAAATTACAATTTACCAAGATTAACGCCTAGTGCCGCTGCAAAAGGTGCGGTATCATAAAAATGATAATCGTTCATCTTTTGGTCCCTATCTAATGAGGCGAACGTTAGTTCTGTGGCTGACTGATGCGAAATTCTTACAATAAATTATAACTGTTTAATTACGGTCGCTCACACATAACATTCACTGACTTGGCTACATGCCGAAAGATGAACAAGTTTTCTTAATACCGCCATAATTTTTGCTGCAGCGCTCAGCGTGATACACTGTCGTGCCTTAATACACTCGTAATTTCTCCGTCAGTAAGAAGCGAATCAAGAGTTGGTCGTGTAATGACGAGGCTTAAGCGTGAATTTACCGAAATTCATCCATCCCACTTTTCCCCCGACATAACCCGTTCATCCGGTTAAAAAATCAAAGTTGGCATTATGACATTCCCTGTCGCCTTTCTGACTGACGAAGAAATTTGCGAAAATAGTACAGCTGCGCACTACCGCCTGACCATGTGAGACGCAAAGAAGTTGGCGTATACCCTTCCTGGTAGGACAGGAACAAAGAAGGGTTCGCTCTTGGGACGAATGAGGCGCGTGTAAGGATCGGGCGCATGTTGCCGGATGAGTGTCCGGAGCTGCATGACTAGCGAGGCGAAGTCCGGTCGTTGCTCCGGGAAATGCGACCAGCACGCGCGGACAATCTCGAAACTGAAAATATCCAATCAATTCTTATTTCTATCGATACTCTTGTATTCCCGGGCCATTTTCATGAAAATAAATATAAAATGTGTAAATTTAATTATATTTTTTGCATTGTCCTCATTTATAGATAAATTGTGTGGTGATATAGAGGTCATTTTCCAAGTCTCATCAATATGAAAGATGTCATATTTCAATTGAAAAGCGTCCTTTTGAGGGCGGAAGTCAATATCGAAAAGCAGCATCTCAATCTGAAATCTCATCCAGTTTTGTAACCACTCCAAAAAAAACTGCTAAACACTTTCAAGTATGTATTCGCTTTGGTCGAAAAGAGAGCAAAAGCAATAACATAAGAAACAAAAAATAGAACATAATAGCTGGCTGATCCTCCTTCCTATCCCAGAGGGTAAACAGACTTGAACATCCTTGGAGAGCCGGACGAAGTGGAAAGAAAGGGCGGAAAGAAGAAGGCAAATAAACGAACACTTGATCGGGGCAGTGCGTCGGCTGCGGCAGGCGCATTCCTGCGTCGAGATAGTCGCGCAGCTTCGAGTTCGACACACCCTCGTAAGGCGTCGCCGCGCGCGTCATCAGCTCCCATACCAACACACCGAACGACCACTGCAAAAGAACGTCATAGCACTTGTCGCCTCGGTTAGGATTCAAAGATTCTCGAAATAACGGTCATGTCAATTCTATTCCAACTTTCAAAAAGATCCTTGGGATATTATTTCGAGTTCGATGCGTGAAATAACAGCTCTGTACAGTAAGATTCGAATTATAAGATTTTGATATTTATCGATTCGTTCAGGAATGGAAATCGTTACATCACCATGCGAAAAATTATCCAATATATTATTTAATGAAAGCCAATTTAAATCCATAAATAGCAGAGGAATGTTATTAGCCAGCCTCAACTGAATCGATAAACAGCTCTCACCACATCGGTGGCCGTGTTGAATAATCGCCGATCGTGCAACGATTCGGGCGCCAGCCACTTGACGGGAAGGCGCGCCTGACCAGTGCCGGACTCCTCCAACAACCAGTCTTTGTCGTATAAGTCAACAGCTAGTCCGAAATCGGCCACTTTCACTATGCGATCGACTGTCATCCTGCAAGAATATGTACTTCGTCAGCTGCCCTATGGATGTGGATAGAAAAGTACGTCTCACAGTACTCCAAAAAGTACAAAAGCAACTTTTCCCACAGATACATCAGTGAGCACTTACATGCAGTTGCGAGCTGCCAAGTCGATAAGACAG
>NIUQ01000125.1:0-73508 GCA_002796945.1 Plectus sambesii | reverse complement strand
CCTCGACATTTTGGTCCCTCGACATAAAATACCTCGACATAAAATACCCTCGACATTTTGTCCCTCGACATTCGGGTCTCGACATTTTGTCCGTTTACCGATCGATCACCTATCATTTCTTCTATTCCCAGAGAGAACGGATAGTCCACGCTGTCTCTTCCGCAGTATTTACGGGCCAGACCGTTTCTCTAGCCTCAGCCATCTGGTTAAACCAGCCAGTATACTGGAATTTAGGGGTTCGTACGGTGAAGATATAAGGAAACCTTCGACGGTCGAAGATCGATGCGCAACGAAATCAATCAAGAGCGTATCATCTACACCCCATCTTTTCGGCTGCGCGTCGCAACCCTCATTTCTAACTATCGTTTTGGGAAAAACTGCGCTTAGTGTAGAACGGAAACATTCTAAGTCGCAATCACGATAATTAATCGTGCGATCATATTGCTCTCTTTTACACAGCGAGGGCACTGTTCTATGATCTCTACCCATGTCGGGTACGCCAACTGATCACTGGGAGACCTTGTACGGTTGCTATCTCACCAGTTTCATCTCATTCTTTCGTCATCGTAGATGGATGGATGGGGCACGCGTTCTCGTTCTCTATCTCTCGTTTTATATTGATCAGGTTCTTGGGCAAGTTTCATTTGCCATCCACGATCAATACAGAATCTGAGGTAAGTGCTTTGTTGCCCGTCCCGTCCTGTTGTGCTACCGCGAGAACATGACGATGGAGGCAACGATCAAGAACTATAAGTTGGAAGACTGGTCAAGACGTTGGGTCGACCGCGAGACTGCATTCCACGTTGCCGGAGTTAACCAGTGAGTAGCGTTTTTTGAGGCAATAAAAATTTTTTTGCTGCAGCATCTTACAAAACTTCTTCGACCAAGTCCGTGGGGACACGGTTTTCGTGCCGCTGTGTGGCAAGACTTTGGACATGCTATGGCATGTTTTCTTTTGTAATTTCTGCTTTAATGGATTATTAGTTTAGGTTGGCTCAGCAAAACTGCACTGTTGTTGGCGTGGATGGCGTTGAAACGCCGGTACAGGAGTTCTTCGCTGAAAACAATCTGGACTATTCCGTGCGACAATTGAACGATGATGTCAAAATCTATAAAGTATATACATCATAAGATCCTTTTACTTTGTATTCTTACTTTGTACTCATTCATGCTATATTCGGCACGTTTTTAGGCGAAAAATGTCGACATAACTATATTCATCTGCGATTTATTCGCAAGCAAACCGTAAGACACATTAGAAATGAGTGCAAAAAGTCACTGCTTGGAATAAAGTCAATTTTTTTCAGAGAATTGTTTGGGATGCAGTTCGACTTAATTTGGGATCGCGGTTCGTTCGTTGCCATAAATGTCGATGAAAGAGCCAAGTCAGCAATTTTCTCAACCACTAACTAAAATTAGCGACCTCTTTTAGGTATACTTGTCTCCTCAGCAATCTACTGGCCCCCGAGGGGAAATGGTTCTTAGTGACGGTCGATTATGATGATAAAATTCTTGGCGGTAAGGCTTGTTAGACCCTGTTTATCCTTCCAAAATAACACGTGACACTCGATATGTTAAGCATTACGTTGGCTTCTTAGTTCTATACTTATATGACGAACGAAGAGAAGAAACTCATAGCAGATCGCCTTCACGTTAAAATTATGATATCGTATGATTTTATGCGGAACGATGCTAAAACTGCGAAGTGTTAATCTGGAAGTGTAAACAGAGCCTTGAACTATATATTGCCACCAAAAAACGTATTTTTGCTGATATTATAGAACCTCCACGCACTGTGTCCGAAGAGGATATGCGTCAGTTTGCTCCCCTGAACTTCACGAAGGTGTACTCGGACCTGACGAAAGCGTACAATCCTAAAGTGGAGGAAATGATTGAAAACGCTTATGTTATTATAAAATAATAGCTCCTTGGGTCGTGGTCTGCCAGCGTTAGCCTAACCGCTCGCCCACTGATCTTTTTTGCATCGTGCGTTCAACTTCTTTGTTTTGATGACGTCATTATTAATCAGCGACCGTCGACGGAAAACAGAATCTGCTTGCTCAACAATTAATATAACAGCGACTAAAATCACTGTTAATGACTCAGTCCGAAACATGACCAATGGAGCAGTTTTTCGACAAACAGCGACAGCACAGTTTTAAACGAATACCTTTCTACCCGTGGCGGATAAGTGATTAAGAACAAATTGTAAGCAATAACAATTGGTCAGCGTTCTTAATTACAAGTCCACCACTGAAAACTTAAAAAATAACACGCGTTACATAAAATAACGTGCTTTATGTACTCAGTATGTTAAGTAGGATAATTGCTTCTTAGCTGCTTGCTTTTACAACCAATGAAGAGTTAAAAGTCGTAATAAGTGATCCACTAACCGAAGAAATCAATCTCTTGAGTGAAGATCTGTAGGAGTGTGTTCACTCGCTCGAGAGACCATTCCATTGAGAGAGATCGGTAGGAACCAAAATTATAACACATTCCTTATACTGAGTGACGTCATTTCCAATCAAAGTCGGTCTATATGATTGAACTGATTATTCCCTACAGTTGCAGATAACAAGGTTGCGTAAATTATTTCTTTAATTTTAATTAAACAGAAAAACAACGCAATTACCACCACCTTGTCATGCGCGACTAAAAATTACATTATGATTCGTGCCAATCGAAAACGGCCGACCGGAGCTCAGTTAAGATATTGTATGACCGAATACGGTGCTATTTCGCTGAACGCGGAGAAGAGCACGTTTTATTTTGAAAGCACAAGCACGACGAAACTGATAATAAACACAGAAACATAAGACATGAAGCTGACGTTTCAAGAGGCCCTCGACTTCTTCATATCAGCAGGATCGAAGCGAGTCGCGCGCGATTTTGCCGAGGCGGCGGCCGAAGAAGCGGCGACCGGTGCCTTTGGCACCGAGCCAGGATGCTTCTTCTCCTTCTCTAGTCGATCCATGGCGATCTTTTGCGCTTCCGCTGAAATTTAAAAAATTCATGTTGGAATAGTAATTGAATCTTAAGAAGCTATTTGTCAAATTTGTCCAAATGTAACAGGAATTCTTAGATTGAATGAGACAAAATGGTTTGAAGGTCGATAGCGCTTCTTTCTATCAATTCACGCACATAAATACCAAGATATGACTATAATTTTTGGGGAAAAACGGTGATCAAGCATCGAAAAGTGAGCTCATCTTTGCTAACTACGGAACCTGGCTCGACGTCTCGTTACCAGGGTTGCCATACTGACGTAAATTTAAGAATGTCAGAAATTTAGGTGCGCTATCTTTAATCTTATAAGATACAAAAAATTCAAGACAATATGGCAACCCAGCTTGGTACTGATTAAAAATTTTAGCCTATAATCTGTCAACTGTTATTACTACCTGCTACGGACAATAAATAAACTATTACTATCAAAGAAATCGTACCGAGTCGATCGTAATAATCGCTTTCGGAGAAGCTATGAGGATCGAATATGTCCTTGGGGAAGTTGGTGCCTAATTCGTCAATTTCGAAGTGATTAATGAGGATTTCGTAGAGGCTGGGATTCATGAAATCCTTGCGCTCCTGGATCTTCCGGTTCACATCCTCGCCGAGCGATTTCATTTCGAACCTTTTCGCAAAGTGCGCCTAAATTACACGAATGATTCACCGAACGCAACAGTTATACTCTATGTTTCTTCGCCTGAAAGAACCCGCTTCAAGCATCGCAAACTCACCGCCTTTATTTCTGTAGACGCAGACATAGACTTAGCGAGAGATTTCAGGTTAAGCATAGATAATTTTTTAAGCTAAGCCTATGCATTAAAATATGTGGAAAGTCTGTGTTATTTGCGCCAGAAAGCGCGCTAGACAATACCACATCACAAAGGTAAATCACATCAATATCGTTAAAAGAGCAACGTCTAATGTCTGCCGCGAAAACAAAGCGGGAAAGAGCTAGTTTGCGAAGCAAACAATAGACCTTTTCGCTTCAACCTTATCAGTGCGAGATCAAACTTGACAACGGTCAAACTGACGAAGAAATAAGGAGTAGAAATAAGTATGAAAACGAGTAGTAAACGAGTATAAACTATTAGCGAGTGTAAGCGAATAATAAAAGATTAACGAGTATAAACGAGTAGTAAAAAACGAACCAATAGCGCAGGGTCGCAGGGGTTGGTGGGGGCGGGCGGCAGGGTCACTTGCGCGTTCGCCTGAGCGCCCCAAAGCGGACTATCATCACCCTCGCCCGAGATCGGCGTGTTCTCTCCGGTACTTCCAGCCTGTGGCGGCGTATCGTACTTTTCTCCACTCGCCTGCAAAAATTCAACCTCATTCAACGATATGCGCAATTTGCTGTGCGTGTAGTGAGAGTGAAGTCAACGCATTCAAGCGTCTTCCGAGCGGACTTAGAAGCGCCTAATACGAGTAAGTTTGCCGTATTCAATATAAGATTTCTTATTACTGAGCGGCATATGTCGACTATATCTTTTATAAGCAATTACAGCAGTTAACACTACAGTTAAAATTCGCAGAGCAGTAACAAAACATTTTAGAATGAAAAGGGTAACTGTTTAAAAAGTCAATAGCGCTTCTTTCTCTCAATTTCTCCACATAAAAACCAAGAAAAGCCTGTCATTCTCGATGAATAACAGCGAGCCCATGTTTACCAGCAACGGTGCTGGCTCAATTCCTTACTAATGATAGAATATTTTAGACCATATAATAAGAGGAAAAGAGTGATAAACGATACCTTATCGCCAATATCTTGCTGCTCCAACGCCTGTTCAAGATAGTCGTGAGGATCGAGGTTCTCCTGACCGGATTCCGCTACACCATCGGGCGAATCGGTGATTTGCCCCACCCGCGGCGCTTCCGGTTCGCCATCCTGATGGCGAGACACGCTTTTCTTCCTGTCGTCTTCACTCACCAACTCTTCCTCTTCTGCTGAAAGTTCATTTTTCACAATATTTTACGCGTATTTCTTACATACCTAATTTATGGAAAAAGTGGTACATGTACCACTACTTTTTGCAGCAGTAATTTGGAGATTATAAACTTGATGCTGTTTCGTTCATAAAAATTCTATTTTCAGTGTCTTAGTGATGATGAAATATGTGAACAGGAGGTTCAAATGATAGTGGTACATGCTAATATAGTGATAACGTTAAATCGAAAAGAGGGAGTTGGTATAACAGAAGCACAGTATCACTATTTCCAACAATACGCTATATACAAGAAGCAATTAAATGAAAGCAAGCTAAAGTAGGCACTATGAATGGTGAAGAATGGCTCACTTTAATTTGAATAGCCAATGTACTACTGACTCAATTCCACGTTACTAATCGAAAAAACTTTGGCTATACACAATCATTTTACCTTCTTTAAAGTGTTCCTCTTCGTCACGCGACTTGTTATTGTAGTCATCATCGTCATCAGCAGTGCCATAGGAGACGAGTGATTGGGAGCTGGGATTGGCAGGTATGGGCCGTCTCAGAACGACATTGGCAGGGCTCGGAACGGCGCTGCTCGAAGGAGACGGCGAGTAGATCTGCTTCCTCTTCGGCGGTGGTGGCTCGTCATCGGAGAAATCTGACGACTCTAAAAACTCCGTGTGACCAACCGAGCTAAACATACCGTAAGACGCACGCTAAAACGCAATCTTAGCTAAAGGCAACTACCGTATCTTGCACTAAAATGAAATTCAATTGTATGACGTGTCTATACCGCTCGGTTGGTCTAACCTAAAAACCCACCATCATATAGTCTTAATTTTTCAATCGGTACCAGAGATCCAAAAGAAATACTGTATAATGCCAATTGAAGCGTATCTTTAGCACGATTACTGTAAAGGGGAAACTTAGAGATATGTTAGTGATTAAGAAATTACCACGATCAGGCGGTACGTGAATGATTCGCCCCATCCGGCCGAAATTCCTCTATACACGCTACACGCGCATGCACATGTTACCGTAGTAAATCCACGCATGCGCGTGTGGTGTGTCGTCCCGGTACGGATAAGTCAAGACTGACTGGGTGACACTCACCTTTATTCTTCTCATCAGCTACCCACTTTTCGTCGTCCTGTTCGGGTGATTGCGGTCTTCTGCGAGTAGAGGACGACGTGCTGCTCGGACTCGTCGTTGGCGCTTCGGGAAGTTCTGTATCGCGACGTTGACGCCCGCTGATTGCCCCCGACTGCTCATCGTTTTCAGGCCAGAAATCTGCAATCGTCTCAACTTTATCAAGTGTATAGTGAAATTGATTTGTATCGCTCCTTGAGGAGCAAAATGGCCGGCAAACGAAATACTGGTAAATAAAACTTCCGTGTGGAAGAAGATATGCACTGGGAGAGGTCGTATCCTCCATCGATACTATCTTTTATTGAAATAATGTCATGCTTCATCATATTAGGTCGAAATTGCGGATGCGCAAGCAAATCTTTTGTATCATTTCCACTTTAAATCAAACGCTTTCTATATTAAACTTGGCACTTATTTTTAAAATCAATAAATCGTTCAAAAAAATTTACTTAGGAAACCGTTCGATATAATGCGGATATGTCATATATAGTTTTTTTTCAGCAGGTGTCGTTGGGGACCATAGTCACATAAATTTTAGGTCATATTTTTTCGCTGCGAGACCCAATTAAAACAAAGAGTTTGCGCGAAAATTTACCGTCATCATCATTTGCACCAGGAGGGGCGGCTGGACGAGAATTGGTAGACGGACGTCTGCGCACCGGCGAGTCGCCTTCGTCGCTGTCTTCATAAGCAGCCAAGCTGTCCATTGCGTCGCTTTGTCTGCAATCCAAACACTTCAGCTCTTTAATTACACGTAAATTGAAGAGCGGCTTGCTAAACTTTCGTTTACTCGTTGCATCTCATTATTATCATTGATAAATTGCTTATATACATGAAACGACTGCGCTGATAGTCCGATAATACTCTAAGAGCACAGCAGTTAGAAGCAAATTATCTCTCAGAGATAATAATGAAGTGCAAAGTATAGAGAACTACGGTCGAGCCGTCCTATTTGCGTATAAATAAGCCGCAGATAAGTAACAACAACAAAAAGTACCTACAAATGCAATCATCAAGAAAGCCAAAGGCGTGGAACATTCGAACCAGCATGATGAAAACTTCAACAGAACTAGGGTTTTATCGTTTATTCAAGAAAACGTTCATTGAAACACGCAACAGCTCATTAAAATTTATTCACCAATGAAAAATAGAGAATGGATAAAGTAAGGAGAGATCAATCGGTCCATCGATGCGAGCACGAAAGATCGGTACATACGTAGTAAAGACGCATCTCCTCCTGAAAGTCGTAAAATTAACTTTCTGCAGAGCAAAGTGATTTGAGCAATATGGCATTAAACTAGTTGCTACTTCATCCGCTATGAATAAACATATCTTGGACCCTTATAGATCCTAAATCGTCCCTTTTGTATTCAATTTCGCAAGAAAAATATAACGTCAAAACTAAGAGTCATGAAATATGGTTTATTAAATGAACACACTGGGATATCAGGTTACAAGATTTTATTAGAGGAAGGAAATTCATAAATAACAACAGAGAATTTTGGTATTGTGACTGGGCTGCTTAATGGCGTTTAAGTGCAGTTGTTAAGTGGCCTGTCTGGAGCATTCTAATAGACATATCGCGATGTGATGCATATTAAAACTTTCAGAACATTATAGCATGTTCTATCACGCAAACGTTAAGGAACATACAGATTACAACACTTAAACAAACCTCGGCGCGTCTGGTTTGGGCTTGGAAGAAGACGGCTTCTCTGTGTCCGCAACGAGGACAGGGATGGTCGACAGTCTTGGGGAGGGTGGGATCGTGAACGACATCGGCCACGATTTGCGTCAACTCACTGAAATATTTCAAATTACAGTTGTTGTGTTCTGACTTCGGTGTAGAAGGAGGCAGTATCTCATAGGACCATTTAGGTAAGAACACACTCTCGTATCATACTAGGTGAGCACAATAGAATAGAAGGATACCGAAGTATGAATGCATGTTACAATAGCTTCCCCGCGGGGAAGGATCCAACGATATAAACTCCACAGTGTCACTCGGGACACATCAACAGTAAAATCATTTATAGCGGTTTCATTAAAAGGGAAGCTACTTCAGCCATCTCCAGCTGAACCTAATCTATCATACATTCTTTTCAGCTACCAATGATAAGCTGCTTAGCGGTAAGTTAGATACAATATAAACAGATATGATTCGCAGTCAATTTGTCATAAATCGCTCAAAAGAATATCCGTTGTATTCCTTTCAGCTAAAGTGACCGCAGTTCTCCTTTAAAGAATATGATGAAAGCAGAAAGAGGACTGACTCGACTTCGTGCTGGAGTTTGTTGACATAGATGCAGCGATTGTCGGCGATCTGCTTATGCTCGCAGTTTCGACACGCGTAGAGCAATTGGCGATTCTCTTTGTCTTCACGCGGGTACAACATGTTGTTGCTAAAAGGACAACATTAACGTCCACTAGCTCCATTCAAAATGTGCTGATCAGTCATAAGAGATCTTAGATTCATCGCGCGAGTTGCACAAAAGCAATCCTAGTTATGGGTAAAAAATATTCCGAGCGTTACAGTCAAATTTGTCATGCTGGAGAATCACGGCTACACAAAATATACAAAACTCCTTTAATAACTGTGTTCAAACGAGGTTACTCACCATTCTGGGCAGAACTTGATTCCCACAAAGCCTGGTCCAGCAGTGGTCATGGCTCACGATTCTGAAATGAACTGATTAGTTCTGTCTTCTTCGCTTATAAGGTATAGAAATAGTCGATAGAAATACTCTTGCTCGACGAAGAACTACAGAATAACCCCGAGCGATTGATGATCAACGCAAATATGGACGATTCTCTTTGCTTATAGTTAAAATACAACGTCAGTAATTACATCTTGTCGTCAAACACGGTCTGTGACTAGAAATCACTATTGTTACACAAAGCGTTCGATAATTTTACTTTGGTATGGCGAAAAAACATGCAGAGCAGGAAAAGAGACAAGGATGCGCGCTTTTTCTACACTCAAAGGTTAGCGATAATTTTTTTTAAATCGTAAATTACTCGACAATTTCGACAATTACCGTTTTCGTAATGATATTGTGCTGAGCAGCGGTTACGATGCACAATATTGATTCAGGGTTTTTCTTCACTGTTCCAGAAAAATGCGCGAGGATGACGTGTTTGAACCGCTTTTGGTGTCGATCGAATTGCATAAATGGTCCGGAGCTGTCGTCAATTATCATTGTTCCTTCTTCGATTTTGGGCAGCCTTGTTACTTCACACTACTCTCTATCTTATCCATCTCCCAAGATGTACGCCATTGTGTCTGCGCTGCTTGCAGCCTTGTTCGTCCAACTCGCCGTCGCGGCACCAGCCACTAAGCGTAGGTTTCTTTTTGTTCCTATTGGAAACTCGGATGAAATCTAGTCTTGGCGAACAAACCGAATAGTGCTCTATTCTGCTTTTTTTAAGGAAGTGGTTGCCAGTGCGGTCAATTCAGCTGTCAGGTGTCGCAGTCTGTCTGATAATGTTGAGCGATTCCCAGCGATGTGGGCGCACCCGCAGTGGCATTTTACCGACGTTTATCGATTAAATTCTTAGCTATGCTTATCATTACAAGTTGTTTCCTCTATTTTCTATACGAACGCCAAGCACTCGTACAAATATTCAGCGTCCCCCCCCCCCCCCCCTCATAACCTCTCACTAATACGCGAACACCTTGTAAGGGCAACGTGCTCAATTTTGTAGTGTGATGTACGATAGAGGCGAAACATCAGTGAACTAAAGTTAGTGAAAAATGTAAAACTTTCTGCAATATCACAATTGTTAACGAAACGTGGGGTGATACTGTAGAATTTATGATGAAAATGCATATATGTAATATTGTTACGTTTTATGCGCTCGATCCTTAATAAAAAGAATTTAGCGACGGGAGTACCTGACTCGATGATGATGATCGAGCGCACCATGTCGGTGGGCGAGTTGGACCAGTTCATGGTTGTGTTCGGCGTGTCCCCCTGCATGGCGGCGTGTGCCATGAAGTTGGACAATGACACCAACACCAACACTACCGAAACTGAAGACCCCCAGCGCGACTTCAACGAGATGTGCGAGTAAGTTGGCTGAATTTCTTATTTTTTACACCGTCTCGTATTCACGCCGACTTTTTATTGCCCTGTAGGCTACCCTAAGTTGCTTCATTTGACCGATAATATAGTCGTGTCCTTAATTTTTTTAGTGTTTCCTTACTCTATGACATAGTACGTGTATTATGATACCTTTCGCATATATAACAATCGACCATAAGTCGTGTATAAATTCATTATACGCATCAAGAAAACGATTTATCATTAAAAACCGGTAGAAATCTCGCCGTAAATTCGTTTCATTTCAGTATTTTACATCTACTATTTACTATTCCTTCTATTTACATTTATTGCGGCATCTTTCAATTACAACACAGTACATTTGAATTTCAGCAACTACCTGAAGGCGGCCGAGTGCTTCCAGCAGTGCCCGGAGGCTGATGACCATCTCTTCGACATCATCTCCAGCGGCGCCGACTTCATGTGCGTCGAACAGCGAGAAGGTTTGATCTTTCATTCTTGCGCTCTTGAAGGGGAATTGCGGTCACCTTCAGTTAAACATAATGTACCATATTCTTGTCAGCTACCTATCAAATCATTTTTTATGACGCTAGCAGCTTGTCATAGATGCTCAAGAATTTAGGAAAGATTACATTTGGCCAGAAGGGACTGCAGTTTTCCTCTCAAATAGAAGTGTGGTTGATCCTTTCGGTATCCTCGTGCCATAATGTTTAGTCGCGCATGCTAAGGTCGTCGCAGGTTCTCTTTTTGACAAAAGACTTTATCAGTAACAGAAAGCTGGAAGGAACACCATAGTTTTGTTATCGATATTAAGCATTCTGAGCCCGTTCGTTTAATGATCACTACGTGACAATTATTCCTGTTAATGATAAAGAAGAAGATGCGATAGTAAACAATATGATTTTGCAGCATTCGAACGCGCCATGCCGTGCATCCGTGAGAACAAGAAGGCGTTGAAGGAGGGTACGGCAGTCTCAGTCTTTCAGTCGTCTTGTTGAAAGTAAAGTTCATTTGCAGAATGTCGCCAGGTGTGTGCTCTTGATGAAGAACAGCAGAAGGTGTTGGATGAGGAAGACCCGGTGGAGGTTGAAGATGGACAGGAGTTCAACAACTCTTCCGCGCTGTTCGCTCAAGTCGGCGTTCTCTGCGAGTAAGTAATTCTCGTATAAGCACCTACGGTCGAAATATCTTCACCAAGTGCCGAAGAGATAGTAATACATTTTAAATCAAACTAAATTAAGCACATTCGCGGCGGCGTTACCCAATTAACCTTTACCGCTACATGACCGTTTTCTCGTTAATGGCTGAAATTGTGACGATAGCACTTAACCTCAACCATCCACACACGCACAGCTTTTTAGCGCAAGAAGCTAAATTTAAAAGTAATGGCACCCGTTAAATATTTTTGTACTGGTGACATGGTGCTAGTATTTCTCTATAGCTAATAAAATTGTGGTTATCAGAGTCATGCACTGCTCCATCATCTGCGGACGTGACTACCTCAACCAGCATTGCGACCCTGAACAGCACGTCGGCAGCTTGGTGACGGTGAGCGTTTGTTTTTGCTGTTGACAAGGGTAGTGTAAGAAAATATTATGTTACGAATAAGAAATGTCAGTTATGAGGATACGATAAACGATGTAACGAGCCATGATGCATATGTTCTTGTATCTGCTTCTGGTCAAAAGCGACCAGCTGCAGTAAACCTTGTGGCTGAGCTCCTTTGGTTTCCCATCAGTAAGAGGCTATCAGTAAAATACTGAATTACGCTATCTATTAAAACAACCTTTAAGCGATATGCGAGTGCAATCGCCGTGTTAATAATGAACTCGCAGGTTCCAGATTCAGCCGGTCAAAATAATCCAAATTTCATAGCTCAAAAATTAAAGGATTTCATATCGCTTGGTTTGAGGGAGGGAAAATATGTCACAACGCTAAAGATGTTTAGCTAAAATACAGTATAAAACTGGCTCGTAATTTCTAATTCACAATTTAAACTGGTAATTTTGGTCTGTCCCTCAACTGCCAGTATTAACGACGTTCATTGTGGTATTCTTTGCAGGAATCGATCATTCGTCCTCTGGAAAAGAACGCCCAGTTCATGGAACAGATGGGACCTGATGTGAAGAAGGAGGTCAAGGAAGCGCTGCCCGAAACGTGCGGCTTCATCGTCGACACCGAACAGCTGAACGCCCTCCGCGGTGGACCGGCTTTCGATGGCAACAACAACGAAGTGACCACTGCCCGCTCTCACTCCGAGTTCACTACCCAGTCTCATTCTACGTCTCCGGCTGTCTCCACCTCTGAAATCCGCATGTCCAAGGCGACGACTCCGGTCGACCAGGAGCAGCTCCAGCGCATTGAAAGCCGTGAGCGCCGCTCGTTCAGATCTTTCGATGCCCTCCCCTCGTCTGGTCTTGCTGCCACGAACGCCTTCAAGTACTACATGTAGATGTGTACATTTGCTCGTGCTTGCATTATTATTTATTCACGCTGTCGCGAAAATGCGCCAAGGGGATATGTACGCGGTTATTGCCTATCTGATTTCCCCTCGCGTATGGTTGTGGTAGCGCTAGTCTTCATTAGGGGTGCTGCTTATTGTCTTCCACTCAGGACTACTGTGTTACGATGACGCTAATAATCGTGTGCTATATTTGTATTTATGTATGTATTCATTGTCTACATTTAAACTTCGCAGCATTATCCTATGCTTATTGTGTATCCATAATAAACACTACTGTATACCTCTTGTTTACTACAATATCAGCACTCAATCGAATGTTATGAATACATTATGAGCGGTAAACGAAGTTCGAAAACATGTAATGGAATGGCATTCGATTCAGATATCTCGTTGGTTCTGCGATGCGACAATGAGAGCGTGTGTGTATCGTTCGGCGGAAAAGGTTCGAACAAACTGATTCTTGTCCATAGTGCTGAATCATTCGATTTTGAATAAGCGTGTCTTTATTCTTTGTTTCCACGGCATTGAACTCATTTAACGCTTAATAGGTTAAGCGGCTCTAACGCGACTAATCGAGTAATGCAGCAGGTGAATTTAAATTTCGCGCCCGATGCAGCAGTGGCAATAAAGACTATGCGATAGTACACCATTTCACTATCCCTTTGTTGCGTCCCAAACAGATTTGTTGTTGTTAAATATGAACTATCCAGTTCAAATGATGCCATTCGGAGATCTGGCGCGTAGTTTGAAAGTGATGAGCGAAAAATAAATATATTTTCCCCATGATTTGGCTGCAAACATGAGTTTACACTGTCACCAGAATCATTTCTGAGAGGAAAATCGCTGAATTTTTGCTGGTCAGTATGGTTCATATGTCTGTTATTATTCGGGGTAAATTGTTTGTGCGTTCAAGTTGAACATTTTGCCAAAAGCGTCAATCGCTAACACTTGAATAACACTTGCATGAATGGCGAATAACCGAGGCGAAGCTACAGTCCGCAGCATGCTTATGTGATCCTGAAAGTAAAAACCGTGGGCGTATCCGCATTTATACGCCGCCGCTGCATTTGTAACTTGAAACTGTGCTTCGTGCAGAAAACAGACTCAACAATATTGTCGCGAAAGCAGTTTAATCTGTAGTTGAAAACTGATGTTTGGGCAAATTTTTTGACTCAGTTTACCCAACGGCCATCAGGTGACGCAAAGTTCGTGTAAACCAAACCGCATGCGGTTTATAAACGACACTGTATGGTGTACAAGCAATAACACATTCTGTTTACAAGCGAAACCACATTGCAACAGGTATAAAAACAACTGCTCTTCGTAATAGACTCCACTTGTTCGCTAGATTCTTGGAAGAAGTAACTGCGCTCACTCGAAAACACAACAAGCTTCACAACAAATGTCGACAAAAATGCCTCCGCTACTGTTATACGTTGCGTTAATAAAATGCCTCTTGGTGGACTACGGTGAGTAAAATGCCTCTAATCCTAATTTAAATTTGTGGAAAAATTTGTAATTGCTGTGTCCCTGGTTCATATGTCGGTGATAGCACGTTCTTTTCCCGCATGTTTCTGATTGAATACTATTGGCCGAATTAGGATTAAGAAAGTGAAATCAAAGATTTTAGCCCTGAAAAACATAAAATATCATATTGTAGAGACAATCATGGCAAACCAATGTACAGGGTTTTTCTGAGAAACGGCCCCCCAAACAAACGCCCCGTGGGCGCTTTATCGGTATGACTTTCCGTAAAAGCGCCCCCTGGGCGATTATTTAGATTCACAATTAACATTCACGACTAACCATAGCAAGTAAATTATTGGCACTTTCAGTACGGCTTTAGGTACAAATCGCAGTTAGTCAATCAGTTCGCCGTTCGTCTCCGCTACGTTGCTTAGTTGCTCCGCATAATGAAGCTACTTTACGCTGTTTTACTCGATATGTAATGAAAATATATTTATGGAGCTTCTAAATATTAAGTTGGGCATTTCTAATACTTTCCTAAATGCGCCCCGGGGCGCTTTTTTGGATTTTAGTGGGATTCGTCAAAAGTGCCCAAATAAAGAAAGCGCCCCGGGGCGGTTTCTCGGATAAACCCGGTAGGCGTACGCCTACAGTGTGTTGACACATATTCCTTTACATATCCAACGAAAGGCGACCACCGCAATTCAGCTACAGACGCAGCCGGGTGGGAACTTTTACGTGCCGACACCAGTTTTCTGTTTACAAAATAGATTGAGTATTTTGCTAACTCGTTTCACCCCTAGGCGGGCTGATGACGGCAGGATTAAGCTTCTATAGAACTTGACCAAACAATTATCCCCCCCCCTCTGTGTCTGTTAGAAAGACGCTTTCTTCATTGTTTTACTCAGCTAGCGAAATGAATGGGGAGTGTAGCGAGTGTTCAACTGCTGACAACGAAAAGGCAGAAGAATACATAAGCCCTAATGAAACGTTATCCAGTGATTATCATGAATATCCTAATTTTAATGCGTCTATTCAAAACGGACTGTCATACGAAGCCATCGGTGAAAAATTTGAAATAGATCCTAACACGTTAATAATTATAAAGGTAATTGTTTTTTCTTCACTACAATCCACTGAATGCTTTGACAAAATCCGACATTTCGTATAATACACGGAAAGATAGAATAAGTTTCGTTCTGTAACAGGATTGGAAAGACCAAGTAATTATAGTTTGTCCTATCCTTTAGCTGTTCTCTTTATTGTTTATTATTGTTTCCTCCAACATTGATAGTTTTTTAGTGATTGGCTCAGATTTACCATTGGCCATAACGAAAAAAGAACAGAGAACGAAGTTAAAGCAGAATGAGAAATTGCTTTTAATTAAACTATTTTCTTCTATAACTGACTTCGATAGTAAAGAGTTTATTCACTTCAACTTATCAACTTCATTTGACAACAAATTTCTTTTGATCGGTGAATTAGGGAAGAATCACGCTGTGAAACGCTCTCAAAATAACTTATTTTCAGGCTATTGGGAAAGGTTTCTTTAGTGATGTCCACATGGGGATACTGTCTTTGCCTACTGGGAAATTACCCGTGGCAGTCAAGAAGCCGCATATGAAGACGGGCTCAATGAATGCGGAAGAAAGCGAAGACGTTCTTAGACGTCAGAGACAGGCGCTAAGAGACGAGCTGAGGATATTTGCTCATCTTCAGTCTTCGTCTACAGGCGGGCATGAAAATGTTCTTAAACTCCTAGGAGCCATCACCATTATTAAAACCGACTTTTGTCTCTTGACCGAATACTGCGAATGCGGAAGCATGGATAGTTTCCTTCAAGAAAAATGGAAGAACGGTTCTTTCGATAATGAACTTGTTTTCGAAGAAAACGAAAATGAGCATGTTTGGAAGGTATAAAACTAGAGGAATTCAACTTCAATAAACGAAACTGACGTTTGAGACTGAAGTTAACGGTTCTCTTGTATAAAAGTATATCATATCGAGTCAGTCCAATGAATTCTTCTTTTTGTGGAGAGGTTGGCGGCAGATATCTTACTTAATCAAAACGTTAAAATATCATAGATAAACAATACAGTACAATAAAATATTACAAAAATGAAATATCCTGACTAAAATCATTTATATCACTGGAATATAATCATAGTAATAATATTACATGTATTTAAAATCTGTTTGATCTTAAAATAGTCACTCAACTTTGAGACGGTATGCATATTGCAGCTTGTTCCAATCATAAAACAACGGCATAAATAAATTTTGGTTCATTAAGAAACCCTTTCGCAGCGAGACCTGTGAAATCATCATTTCTGGCGCCAAGTGAACGCTATGGCAATTCAAAGGGGAGCAATTGCTAAAAATGGCGCTAATACGAAGCATCGAAGGCCTGAAACCCTTGGCATAGCTCCGTTCATAACTGACAGTGTTGAATGACCAACTATTTTGGTTTAGTGCGAACTGTACAACACAACAAAGTTAATTTTTTTTCACTAATATAAATTCGGTGTTCGATGAGTAAGGCAAATAAACTTTCTCAATGCAAATTTATGCTATTTACTATTTTTCCATCTGAATTTATCACTTTCCAAATGAAATGGGACGTTTTTATATTAGAAACACTCAACAGCGTTCATTTTACCAGGTTATGGTTCTCAGTGCCAAAAAAGCTTACCTTCGCCATCGTACTGTGAAAATGAAAAATTCATAAATATCTGAGACATAGCTTTCTTTTAGATTCAGCGCGATTCGGACTGGGGTGACAATTATCATTCTCGACGAGAGAAGGGTTTGATTACAACGAGCGATTTATTGTGGTTCGCACTCCAAATTGCGAGAGCGATGCAGTTTTTAGCGGCTATGAATGTAAGTGACATCGATATTTATTGCGCCATGGTAGCGGTGAAATTCTAAGGATTGCCATAAATATCACAAATTATGCATAAACATGCGACTATATTAAAGAGAAGCGGATGAAAAATAGAAACATTGTGTCCCTTGGGTTGAAGGGCTAGTCGAATATGGGAATATCTATTTGCTCCACGCGCCAAAAAACAAAAATGTCGCCATCAATACATCAACTAAAGCAAATAACGGTCAGAAAAAATGATGTATGGCGGAAAACAGAGGGTAGAATCTTGCCTCTCATTTTGGCTTTCCAGTTTAAAGCGATAAAGAACAGTAAGATTCGCTCTATAAAAGGTCTTGATTTACCACTCCTGAAGGCTTCACCATAACAGTATAAGTATGAAGGAGACGTTGAACATGACTGACAATCAATTGCTTTAGTGACAAACACTAGTTTAAAACTCCACCCACATTGATTTTACTTCTTATCTAGTGGAAAAGACCCGCAAATGCCGGCTCTGGTCCTTCGATTTTCAGTTCGAGCTCCGCATCTGTTACAAATACATTGTTTAGATGTTTTAGGTTATACATCGAGATATTGCCGTTCGTAATGTTCTTCTCAAGTTGGATTTCACGCTAAAAGTTGCCGATTTCGGGCTATCAAGGAAACTGAAAGAGAATGATGATGCATACTATATTGGAAAGGAGGGAACTGCTCTTCCAATTCGATACATTGCTCCTGAATCACTGAAATCTGGTCGCTTTGCGATTACTTCTGAATATTGGTCGTTCGGCGTTGTCATTTGGGAACTTTTCACATTTGCTGAAAAGCAGCCATACTCCGAAGAATTCGATAGTTCTGAGAACAGCGTGCAATTTTTTAGTTTCTTATTTGAACATTTGTCGTCTGGTCAGCGTCTAACAATTCCAAACTATGTTCCCCAGCAGATGTAAGTTCTTATGTTCTTACGTATTTGGGGAAAAAGCTTTGATCTCATGCCGACAGAAATGTATTATTAATCAGCTGGAGAGGAAAGGGGAGAATTCCGATAAACGGATGGGACTATCCCCGTTACCCCTAACCTTGCCTCAAATGTTACTTAAACTATTTGAATTTCCTGTGTTCCCTTTGTTTCATCATTGCACTTATAAAAAGTGAAGCATTCAATAACGATGATGTATTTATTATTTATTATCACTTGCAATTGTAATACATAAAGAAATTCACCAGAGAAGGGAAACAATGTTGTAGTTTCATGACCGATGCACTGACCATGCCTGACTTATGTTCATTTTTCGTATTTTCCAAAACATTTTGTTGATTTCAGAAAGCTTCTTCTAACAAGATTGTGGCATTCAGAACCAAAGGGACGGCCCTCATTTGAAGTATGTAAAAAAGTCATCAGACAAGAGTTGATGCAGTCGTGTCCAAATGTAAGAAAGTGATGCTAGTGTATTTCCATTTGTTATCTTTCCATTACTTTTCAGCGCGGGTATTTTGTCAGGAGTTATAGTGATTGATGCCATATGAGAGGGATGTATACACCAATGAACGATTCTTTTGAATGTGTCCTGCGTACACAGGCGTATTAGTTTATGGCAGTGCAGCATTGAAAACTGAAATTGTTAGATTGCATCAAGATTCGGGGCGCAGTAGGTAAACAACGCCCGTTCCCCTAAAGACCTTCACCTCTTGGCACAATATCTACTTTTGATGAAATTTGGAATATGATTCTTTTGTTTAGTGTTTTTGAAAATCTGCTTATCCGGGACCTATTTCATAAAACTATTGCAGTTAGAAAACTGTAAGCACGATGATAGGTCATTTTTTGGTTATTTCTGGTTTTCTGACAAATCAGCGTGCTCAATATTCTACACTTGCAATAGTTTTATGAAATAGCTCCCAAAAGTGGAAGCAGTGAAATCTGATAAAAAGAGTCAGATAACCCGTCTTGAATTCCATACTTAATCTTCGAACAATCCCCACGTACTCTTAGACAAATGTACAGCTTTGGGTCTGGAATCCAGAATGCACAGAATCATTTTAAAATTCATAAGGCCTTATTTGATATGCACTGTATAGAATGGGATCACGAGCCGTGGCGGAGGATTACCCGCTCCTCCCTGGTGCGCCTGTTTCAGAAAACTAACGCAACTGCAAAACTGCGATTCTGCTGAACTATAAGCATGATGATTGGTCATTATTCGATTATCTCCATTTTTTGGTTTCCTGATCCATCACAGGTATGCCACAATCTGCAATTCTGCAGCAACAATAGTTTTATGAAACGGACTCAGGTGCCAACCAGTGTCCACCTCGGTCCCTTTCCTAACAGGCTATATGGATAAAGGGCATTTGAAAGAAGGTCAAAAATCTCACAAACAAAAGAGAATTGGAAAAATACAGTATTTCCGCAGAAACATTGGGTGGGTTTCACATCGCGTACTTTAGCTAAAGTCGGACTTAACGCAATGATAAAGGATAGGCCTAAAGTCCGACTTTAGCTAAAGTACGCGATGTGAAACCCACCCAATGTATCACACACCAAAACACTTTTGATATTATTGCTCAATGTTGCTACATTAATAAGAACTATTCCATTTGGGTGATGAATAATAGTATTTCTCAATAAATTTCTTAGTACAAAGCACATATGGAAGATTTTTCTTTTAAATAGTCAACAAAGAAGCGCTTTAAAATATTTTATATCGACTGTATTGTACTGATTAACTAATAGGTTGATTCTAGGTGTCCTCCTGCAGTTAACGAAGCAATTGAACGCGCTTTGGCAAAAATGATGAAAGATTCGTTTACATTTGTATTCAGTATCGCCCTTGATCCAATGGCTTTGGAAGCATTCGAATCGAGCGACGTCGTTCTGCAGATATCCTGAGGACATGGCCGGCGTTTTCAGCAAATACTCGGGGTATTCGATATTGATCGCACCGCAGCTGTTGTCTGAAAATTAACATTTAAGTTTAGCTAAAAAATCTTCTTGCTACTGTACTTCAGCATATCTTTAAATATGAGCAATTTGAGGATCATCAAAAGTGGATGTGAAAGATACTCGCAAAAAGAGATACTTTGTCATTGTACTGTAGAATGTACTCAATAGAACGTGAGTGTAAGAGAATTCAATTAAACTGCCTTGCATTATCTTAAACGCGGATTCAACCCGATCTTTCAAAATGGCCGCATTATTTTATTGCTGAAAAATAGGTGAATATCTCACATTGTTTTACGGCTTCAAAGCGATCGGCGTTGAAAGCATTCCAATTGTCTTGGGCTTCCGTTCCAAGTACTTTCGACTGCAGCAACGTGGCGTCGTAAAGGCAAGGCGCCTAAACCAGAAATTTCAATAAGGCGAATTATTCGTACACAGAGGCTAGTGATGCATACGTTATCGCCGCACATTTGCAGAATTTCACCAGAATTATCTGGACACGCTAGACCGATTTGACTATACAGGTCCGACTGCTGCGGTTGAATATTCACTAAAAATAGCAATCATATTTTCATGAATACAATCAAATATGTAAAATACTTACTGATGTCGCTGCTTTCATAGTTTCGGCAGTTTTCCAAAAACTGCACAATTGCCTGGCCAGTTTTCACGGAGAATCTGTTATAGCCGCTGAAAATAATGACATTAGAATCAAATGTATTGGGATAGTAGAGAGTCATTCCCCACTCGGAAATGGCTTTGCTCCTGGGGAGCGCAGCCATTAATAAAGAATGAGATGGAATACTAATTTCTAAAACCGAACTGGCAGAGCAATTCGATAATATTCACTTCAAAACTGTGTCTACCGGAGTAAATATTTAAAACCCTTGTCGAAAATAAGTCAAGGACCATAATTGTCACAAAAACTCTTTAGCATTACATCGATACGCAACCAAAGATCACAAAAAAGGTTCATGAACGTACGTCTGATATTGAGGTGCGGTTTCGTAGATAGGGGATGACTTGAGCGCAGCATCAGGGAAGGCGTCGAATTGTTTGTCTTCATCGCGGCTCGTCACGAACATGTTGTCCTGTGGAATATCGCGATTGACTTGGCCGCCGAAGTTGGACTGAGAGCTGCCCTGTTCGCCGCTGCCAGACACACGATCTGTAATCAACGATGGTATACAATCAGTTTTTACTGCTCTTTCTCAGTGCGAATGACTAAGCCGAATAGTAAACCGTATTCAATGCAAAGAGGACAGTTTTCATGTGGTTTCAAGCTTGAAATATTCTTATTAACATAAATAATGAAATAAATCGCTCTCGAAAGTAAAAGCTTCAATGAATGCTATAGCCAACATATTGTACAAACGAAAACCCTTATCTCAAACGGAATTTTAAAAGGCTTACATTGCGAAATGAGTTGCTGACGAATTCCATCGTTGTTAACATCGTTGTTAATATTGAGTGGTTGATTTGGATAGGAAGAGGCTCCTGCGTCTGGGAAAGGTCGCATCAGTCCCTGAACCTTCGGCAGGTCGAAGCGAGTACGGTAGTCAGTCTCTCTAGGCAACGTGCCATCCGGTCGCTGAAAAAGGAATCCATAAGAACATGAAATAATGATTTTGTTCTCTCATTTTTGATCGAGAAATTCTATATACATGAGCCATTCTCAATAATCAACAGATAGTCAGGAATAGTGAAAAAATAAAAAAATCGACCAGGTTTTAAAAAAACATACCACGCCGTATTGCGGGGGGACACTGAGTGAAATGTCGAGCATTCCCATGCTTTCCTGGTAGTTGGACAAGCGATCGATGTCCATACCATATGACTCCCTGATTCTCAGGCCGATCTGAGCCTTCTCCAAGACGACGTATACTTCCGATTGGCCACGCTGCACGTTGTTCACATAGATCAACACGCCTGAAAACGGTTGCAATATGATCACATATGTAGAGAACTAATCGCCACCTATACTCAAGATATACACCCGAGGGTAATATGTTATACAGAAATCTAACTCATGCTTGAGTGTAAAAGTTACATTCACTGCTAGACTTTTTCGCAATATCCTTCAAACGGCTTCTATCCCCTTTAGTACAACAGTTCTCACGGCACTGACTGATTAATGATTGATATGACAAAGATCTAGGGGAGACAACTGCGTCTGCCTGGCCCACAATCTCTCACCATAGAGTAAACGCTGTAATATAAGGGCAACGAAGCTGTAAAAGTCATCGATTTTCGGAAACTGTACAGTTAAGAAGAAATCAACTCAGTTGAAAGCATAATCAATATCAATTAGCAATACCTCTGTATCGCTGCAGCTTCATGGTGTCGAAGTAGCGAAGAATGTTGCCGACGATGATGCTGGTACGGTAGCGCATTCGTCGGGTGTCCTTTCGCGCCAAGATGTGCACTCGGTCGGACTCGCTGCTCTCCAACGCAATCGCGGTGATTACTGTAGCGTTCGTCGGCTGCACGAGATCTTCTTGCTGCAGGCGCAGGCCAAGCAGACCTATACGAATTTTTTTTGTACATTTTGTTTAAGCTTTTGCGCATGTTACTGCTCAGACAAGGTGCTATACTGTAACTTTCAGGGAAAGGTGAAAAATGTTAAATGCTTACTGAAGTCGACTTTTCGGTTGGGGTATCGCTCCAGCCTGATTTGAATGCGAACCATGGGGTTATATGCAGTTTCGGGAATGTACAACAGCGTGTAGACGCCCGGCTCATTGAAGATGAACTTCTGATTGTCAATGGTGTTGAAGGTGCCAGCTCCCATAGCGTAGCCTGAAATTGACGTTGCAGATTGGCTGAATGGGCGCAATCAAGAAATGAGACGTACCAATGGCCGGTGGTTGATAGGCCTGGCAACCGCTGCTCGGTCGTCGCCAGTAGAACAGTTGGCAACGGAACTTGGCGTATTTGCAACAGAGGAAGTAGGGCATCTGGTCGTGGTAGAATGCGCTCAGACCCGGAACCTAAAATCAAACTTTATGCGTCTTAACGAGCGCGAAATACAAATAAAATTTAAGGACATGCAATCGAATAAACAAATAAGGCCAGGCGTTAATAATAAAACGGATGATGACGAATATGACTGACCTGGAATTGTCCTTGGTAGGGTTCAGTGCCAAACTCGTAAGCTCGCATGGGGAAGCCGGGACTGTAAGGAGTCTCATCCGTTGTTTTTATTACAGGCTGATAACTGGTCTGCATAAGCGTCCCGTGATCGTCGTAGCAGCACACCTGGCCGTAGTGCGTAGCGAACCGGCTGAAAAGTTTACCAATTTATACAATATGCTCGGATCATTTAGCGAAGACATAAGACAAACTAATTTTGAATTTGTACTCAAAGACCATCTAACAGTTGTACTGGTAAAGTAAGTCTGGCTGACATTGCGAAGATATATTAGTCACTATGCCCTTAAGGACCACTACCGTACTACTTCACTAACGTACCTTGAGCTATCGCCGAAGTTATTGTTAATACCAGAGGATGATCCGTAAATGTTCTGCGCCGACATGTAACAGTTTCGAGCACCGATGGACGTTGTGCAAGTGACGTCACGGAAAGTCTGAAAAACGCAATAATTATCTTAGGCGATTGGCTTTTGTTTAGTTGAGTTAAACGTGGATAAGGGCAGCACATCAGGGAACAGAGCTGAAAGTAGCATTCGCCGACTGCTTTAACATATCGAGGACTATTTAGAAGGAAAAGAATTGGATAAGAGAGCCGAGGAATAGCTGATTTCTACTATTTATGAAGGAAAACGAACCTGCGAGCAACGCGGATGGGGCATGAAGCGGCCGAGGTCCATTTTCGCCTGATTCTCCACGCACGGGCAAGACGCGTTCGTTTCCGTGTCGNGGATGGGGCATGAAGCGGCCGCGGTCCATTTTCGCCTGATTCTCCACGCACGGGCAAGACGCGTTCGTTTCCGTGTCGTGAATGAAGTTCCACTGAGCGCCGTCTTCGTTGTACCTTAACGATATAAAATATTTGTCTGTCACATCAATCCCATGCATCGGCGGCGAAACTGAAATTCTAATTTGTCATAAAATAAAAGTATGCATCCTTGAATAAACGCTTCCCCATTCAGATAATAACCATACCAGTCGTGGCACATTTCCATCGCTTTCTCTGCGACGAAAGCTGTACGTCGTTCCGTCTCCTCAGTGGTGAGGATTGACGACGCAGAGTAGCCAGGGTTCTGATTGGTCCACAGCCAGTGCAGCGAGATGGGTGCGCTCACCAGCCTAAAATTTGTTATCATTAATGTAATGGCTGAAAAATGCTTTGGTATAAACAGTTACGCTGAACGGCCGTAATAAGAGGTAGTTGAAGGATCTAATAAGTGAAGGACAGTTGATCATTTGCAGTTCATAAACACAGCCTCAGAAGTCTACGTTAAATTCGGCTCTAACATAGAGTAGAGCATTTCATTTTCAATATTTAAAAATGCTGTTTGCCAACTAGTTTGATTTTGAGCTGATATTCCTGGCATAGAATGAGTCATATTTGTTATGAAAGGAAAAAAATGGATGAGGGCAACACACAAGTCTATCTTTATGTTACGGTGCTTTCCGCAATGTTACACCTTACAAGTCAAAACTGCAATTATGAACTGACCCAGAGATGAAACTGCTGTCGCTCGTTGGGTCATTTGGTCGCATTGGCGCCAGTTTCAAATAGCCAAGACGATAAGTGAACAGATCGTTGGCGCGGTCCCAGTCGCTGATCAGCCAGCGCTCGACCTGATCGAGGTTGACCAGCCACTGCTGCGGCTGCCAGCGGTATCGATATTCGATGCTGTTCGATATCGTACCCAAAAGCGCGATCGGCTTGTGCTCAGGGCGGTACTTCTTGATGGTGTCGTCCTGAAAAACGGGAAATGTCGGAGTTCCACCGCAGAGTATGAAAGTATGCGCATAGTCAGAGCCGACGGAGGAGGGAAATATCAGGGTTACTCAAGGGTTTTTACTGCATTGTTCGGCTATTGCGAGAATTCAAATGAATATGCCATTACGATATTGCTAGAGATGTGTGCGGTATTACTGGAGAAAACTTAACATTACGGTATTATTAGAGAATGTATTCCAGTAGCCCCAGCGAAGCACAAGGTTGGTAATCGGGTGGCTTGATTATTCAAAACCATATCAGTAATTCCGTGATACCTACCTGGAACTCTTTGTAGCCGATGACGTAAAGGCCGAGCTGAACGCTGTAGATACTGTCATCGCCAACGCGCCTAGTTTGGTCGCGTTCGAGGTCGGGATTAGTGAAGTTCCGCGGGTACCAAGAAATCGGCATTGTTCTCATCGTCATCGGGTTTTTAAACCACTCGTAAACATTGCCGATATCCAACCTCATTGGATCGATTGTCGGTGGTACTAAAAAATTACACTATGATTAAGGCAGGCAGCACGAAGGACAAAAGGTATGAGAAAAGAAGAGATGCTAAAGTTTCCTTACCAAAATATATATAGCCGACATACGCCTTTTCATCGTTTGCACCGCCTGATTGCGGTTGAAAGTATACAGTCTTCGTGCCCCAGTCGAACACCTTTGGTAGAGTACAGCGCGCGATAGCCGGATTAATTTGCGTGCATGCTCCAGTCTGCAAAAATAAATTCATATAGTTGAATGAAAGTATTACCTATTATGGCATCATAGCAATCACATTACAGCCTATGTAATCCAGAGTACATTGGCATAAAAAAGCAAATGGTGATTACATCAGCTGAACGCAACTGAGTGATAGAAATAACATTTTTGCGAGAGAAATTTGAGTAAAGGCTTAGCATTTAATCACTGACCGGTCGCTGTTCAATCATGAGGACATAGGTGGTTGCAGCATCCATGCAGAGTCCATTTACTTCGACAGTCATTTCACCAAGCATGTTGATGATGTTGGGGTAGATCATCAAAGGGACTGAAATGTTATTACGGTACTTCTTGTTCAAAGATTTAAAATGCTAAAGAGTGAAAGGACAGTGATCATAAAGAGATCACTCGGCAGTCTAGACCGCCCGCGGGGCAAAGACAGAACATATTGCTGACATTACTGAAAATACCACTAGAGCGCAAGGAAACCCAGCTCTACAGTATCGCTATTACGAATTAATACTCGAAGCAGCTTACAGGTGCCGCCAGTTTTGTTGGAGCAGCCGGCGGGTCGAACGAGGTCGTCCACTCGGAACATGTAACGGCCGCGAACAACGTGGGGTACACCGGATCGTCTCGACAGAACCTTCGGGCTGTTCTTGAACTGCTCAGTTGGGTCAATTGGCACAATGCCAGTGTGATTTCCGCCGTTGAACAGCGCCTTAAATCAGAGATATTTATAAAACGTATCAAAAACAACCATGAACAGTAATGAACGATTAAATATTCGCGCTGCTACCAACCTGGCATCGTCCGTTGCGAGAGTTTGCACCGAAATCGGCGGCATCGAAGCCGAGTTTGTCGTAGTTGATGATAGTGTAGCTGAGCGTGCTCTGTCGGTCCGTCAGCCAGACCACCTGATACGAGGAGAGTTTGTCGGGGGTCATGTCTGTGCGCCCCACGATGGCCGACGCCGTGTTGTACCATGTCACCACCAGCGCGGCGTCTGCTCGAAAAGCGCTCGCACCAGCAACTCCTTCTGCAAAAATATCTCATCGCACGCTGAAGCACAATTGATAGCGCAATAAAACGACCAAGTATACCGCAAATAATGCTACTGCTAAATATTAACGCAAACTAGTAAAACAAACATCGTCATGCTATCGAGCTGGAGACGACATGTTTGTCTTTTAGCCGTTGCTTCTCACTGTTAAAAAAACATGAACGCGCGTCGAGCACAATTCTGTCAACTCCTAACGATAACAGATAATAAGCGGATCGCGCGTATTAAATGATCAAAGTTTAGTCGAGGCGGAGGAACGGCGCATATCACTCGCCCGTTTGAAAAGCGCGATAATGGAGAAGAAAAATAAGCTGAATGTGAGAAACTACTGTGTGCTAAAGTAATCTGAAAGTGCACGCAGGCATATGAACGCTGCTGATAATGCGCTTAACAGGCAGTACCAGTTTTGTAAACAGTCCTCTGTCCCGCTGACCTGAGCACACGCAAGCTATTCTGCATTCCGATACGTTCCCTTTCTTCCTGTAACTCACGATATCCCGCCAAAGCAGTGATCTAACGAAAAATTGAAGGGGCTTTTAATGGCAGCTGCGCGCGCGCACTGCCTTATTAAGACTTGCTTCCAAATAATTCAAGTACGGTACGCTTCAGCCGACAGCCACTCTTAAACCATCTCATATTCAGTTATTAGCAGACGTAACACTGCGCTACCACCTACCGTATCTCACTACTCTGGAAAACCTAATCACCCATTTAGAGTCACAGGCATTTTGGAATGGCTTTAGAGCGATCGCGAACGCAGCGCGCCGCACGCACTAAGTTCGAAAAAAGGCGTGTGAACGTACCCTGCAGCTGTCGCATCATTTCGTCGAGGAAGAGATCGCTCTGGGCGTTGCACTGTACGTAGCCGCCGGTGCCGGCGCCCTGGCAGGCGGGCGGAATCTGCTGGCCGCCGAACATGGAAGACGGGCCGCTGCTACCGCCGCTGTTGCCAAAGATGGGGTTGCTGTTGCCATAGTTGAGGTTGTTGTTGTTCCCCTGGCCGAACATACTCTGCCGCATGACCACTCGGTAGTAGACGCCGCTGCGCACGCCAGGGTTGCCCTGAGCTACTTGCTGCTTGCACAGGTACGGCGCGATCATAGCCGGATCCTGCTGCCTCGGCCAGTCGGTGTTCTGGAAGAAACGATCATCTCTTTTCATGTCACAATACTTATGATACTGATCCCGCATAATGCCTTCCGATTAAATGCAGATTAATACAATTGAAAACCTTTCAAATTTAAGCTGTTCCAAAATCGTTCGGTTTACACAACTTTCAATGAGCAGATTTATAGGATTGTCTCTGTCAAATCAAACTGTATACCGCATAAGCTACCATCCAACAATGAAACTAAGCATAAACAGCGGCTGCTCATTTGCATTTGTGCGCCAAATAGCAAAATAATGTATAAGATCTCACCAGCGGGCCAACGTTGATGGTCGGTCCCTGGTCGAGGACGGTGGCAAAAGCCACGTAGCCATGAATTGATATCTGAAAACAGCGCAATCATGAATGAGTTACTCACTACAAGGTGGGGGTGGATGGATGAACACTTTTGTATCATGACTAAGTGATTTTGAGAGGCGACCGATAGTATACACGCGCGCTCACTCGGTACACATCCGTGGGCAGCATTGCTTGGCGCAGAAAAAATGCGTCAACATCATGTCACAGCCGTATTGAATGCTTTTCATTCATCACTAGCGTTACCATATATGTAATCATATCTGTGTTCGCTGAAACCCGCTCATAAAATAATACTTGGAATGTGTGATACTTTACTGGCAAAAAGCCTCGATCCAGATAACAATAGAATCCGGGGACCGTTTCATACATCATTGAGAAGCGAGAGACATAATCTCGCCAACTTTATAATGAGATAAGTGAGAAACTGAATGATGATAATGCACAATTGAGCCTCAGTTTCGCAACTTTCATCAGTCTTATGAAACATGCCTCTGGCTTTCACAAGTTCGACTGATAACGATTTCATACGGTAATTTTGCACAAATACGGTGTTCTTCGGGATTTCGAGCCACAATCAATTCATACCACCTAAAGTGCTGCCGTATAATTCTAAAAGATTTTCTATTGCCTTGCAAGATTCGTTCGTCTACGTGTATAAGAAGCGCGTCGAACTTGCTAGTCGTAAAAAGGCCGACCCCCACTGCTCGTTTGAAACAGGCAAAACACTATCGCCAACGGTCTACTCAAAGCGCGCCAGCGTTGCTATCTTCATCGTCTTTACCGCCCATGAGGCGTATTTGTTCAGCGACCATTAAACCCTCTCCCCAAGCATAGAAACTTTGAAGCTCGTCGGCTTACCCTTTCAGGTTAAACTTATACACACGCCACTCGCTCACCCATAAAATACAGTATCTCTATCGACTCCCGTTTGCCAGTATACTCAAAACATCGATAGTCAGGATGACGCCAGTAAGGCACTTTATCAGTAAGAAAGACCCGAATCGAATTGTGTAGCTTCGGATTAGCGTTCACACATTTCATTACGAAATAAATGTAAACTGTCAAGAACGCTGAGCAGAATGAAGAAGAGTTGGAATTTAAAAATTCCCACTAGAACGCTGCCGTTGCGAGCCCAAACTACAGTATTTCCTCATACGGACACCACTATACTTTTATCGCTAAACTCATTATTTGCTGGATTAATAGCATAAACTAGCGTACTTACTGTGGAGCAATCGCATGCTTCTTGACAGAAAGATGGGACAAGAAAATTACGAAATAAAAACGACGCTCATCCTTTAAGGCTACTGCACGAATAAGAGAATCAATCGTACTTACAGTGGAGTAATTGTACAGTCCTCCGTAGAAGGGGAAGTACGTGTGCAAGTCGATGGTTTGTCCCGACGACTGCATATTGGCGAGAATTTGTTTATCTCCCATTTCCGGCCCCCATGGCGCCATGTTTACTGCAATGATAGATATTAAATGTTGGCCCATTATTCGTATTGTCGCGGTAAATTCGGCGAAGTAAGGTAAGATTAAAGTATTTCACTCGGTAAAGTACATTAAAGTTCACCGATGGTTAATGATTTGAGACTTCTAGAAGTACTTTCTTCCTTTGTGAAGTTTATCAAACAATTATAAATTTTACAGTATTACACCAAGATTCTATTGAAATCTGCCAAGAAAAACGAAAAATGCGAGATGAACGATGTGAGAGACTTGGATGTAAAAATGAACTAACATTTAGGCGCTTAAAAAGTTAACTATATCTTAATTAAAGTGGTCTTTCGTCGACCAGTTCCGTGCTTTACGTGTTGCGATTTCACGAATACAATTGCCAAAACAGAACCGACTAGAAACTGTCGGTTCGCTCAAAATACACCATCAGTTTAGGTGTAAAATTGCCTCAAAAAACGCAGCAGATCAATTGAATTAGATTACCTCCATAGTTGACATTGGTGCCGGTACCGGTGAAGAGATTTGGGTTGTTCACATTGGGGTTGGGGAGATTTTGATTGCCGGGTAGCGGCGGTTGAGCATCGCCGACCTGGGCGACTGCCAGCAAACACAGCAGCGCAGCAACGCCGACGAGCAAAGGATCAAAGGAGTGGCGCATCTTCAGCGCGAAAAAGTCGGCGCCACCACAAGCAGCCAGTCAAGTTGACCGATAGTTGTCGATCTCCGCGAATAGTCCGTTCGTTTGTGGCAAATGCAAAAAGGCGACGGACGGCGGACCACAGATAGGACGGACGAAAAATCGCTCCGCTGTGCCTGCACGAGAGACGACTTTAACTTTCTGCTTGACTTGCGCGAGTCGTCGCAGCGAAGCGTTGTCGAATCTGAATCAGCGGCGGGGATAGCGCAATAGACAAACAAGGCGCGAGGCGCTAAGGCGACGATGTCAGTCTTGCGCGACGACCGACCGTAGGGCCGAACGCAGGGGAAAGGGCGAAAGAGCGACTGGGATAGAGCGGCCGGCCGTGCTGGCGCGCCAAACAGCGAACGACGACGACGACGGCGGCGGTGGTGGACACCGGAATGCGTTTGCTTAGCAGGACTCGCTCGCGCGCGCGCGCGCACAAGACTGACTATTCGAGTCACACGCGCGCTCACACACACCGCCTTAGCACCACGCTTCGTCCATTTTACGCGCAGACCGTACGCATTTTTAGCTAAGACGACCGGCATCAATAGAGCCGCTTGGCACACTGTCCACGCGATGGACGACGGCGACTACGTGCGGTCAAACGGATTCGCCGGTTTGTGAGAAGATTAGCGTCCGGCGCCTGTTTGGTCGCATCCGAGCAGCGCATCGCCCGCCGGGGGAAGCGATGCCGCCGGCGCTCGAGAGCGTTTGTTCTACTGTAGTAATGTACAGTAAGCCTGCCTAATTCGTCGTTATTCTACAATTCTACAATCTACAGTAGGCCTTTTACCTATCGCGCTGCCTTTCAAGTAGAAAACTATTGACATAAAATTAGAAACAAAGAAGATGAAATTCACTAGTGAAAGATTAGGTAAATGGTGTAAAGAACGCTCTTAAAGCATGTCTAAAACAAGTGATAGATCGTTGGCTTAAAGTGAACGACAAGTGACCATTAGGTAAGAGTTAACATTTCATTGGTAATTCAAGTGACAAGGAGGATTTCAATCATCTTATACCACTTTATATACACAAAAGGATGCTATAAACCTATGAGGAATTCAAGCTCATACTTTTCATGAACTTACACGCTTCACATATTCCCGCTATTTCTTCGAAAACTCAAGCTGCTCTCAAGAGGACCCTTGCATGTCACATTAGCTAAGTAAGATTACTTGGCTAACTGAGGCGAGTTTTCGATAGTGACATTATTTCGTAACCACATCTGATTTCACTGACTATACCTAGTGACTGCCGATTCTGACACATCCTTATCGCCTTCAAGCAAGCATAGTTATGAGCAGCTAAGCGGCAGAAAGTGCGTAGGCATAAATCTGCCCACGCATCTAATATTTCAACAAACGGCTACGATGGTAACACGATGAACATAGTTTGATCTTTGCGAAATATATTTCCAGCAGTGCGACGCTAGAATACGATACTTTGAGGAAACACTGTCCACTCAGAGAAAATCAGCACTTTTGAGAAGAGGACCCCTGTCCTTTTTTTCAGAATATTGCGGAATCGAAAAAAGACTAGGATTCATTCCATCATCCTCGTCTTCCAGTAAGCGCAATCATGGGAGGAAACGGAGTACAATAGGGAGGAAACACAACAGGAAGTGTGAGAATTGAATTTCACACTCAGCTACAGTCGCAAGCAGACCGCTAACGGCCCGCTTTTTGAACGAAAATAAGCGTCGTACACCGGCTCGCAACCGGCGCAGCCCACGCTCTTTCAACACCTGGTGCAAAGAGGGGTGTAGGAACGATTTTGAATCAGCGAGTAAAGGCACGGTCATGCACCAATATATTCCTGCGCACACGCCGACTATAGCGCCAGCCCGCGGCGGAGAACGTCTTAAGCAAACAGACGCGCATCGCTGACACCAGCCCAAACGCCGTCGTACGTGTATCCGAAGTCGAAAACCCAATTCGAATACCAACGAGACGACGCAGAGCTGCGTCCTTTTCCTATTTAAGGGTTTCACACGCCAAAGTCGACCTGCGACCGTCCTCTGTGGGCCAAAGAACTCAGTCTGCGAGCAACATTGCGCAAGGTGGTTGACTCATACCTGAAAAGCAAGCGAACGCATTTTCATGCGATGCAGGGGCGGACATGGAGCATTAACGGTCGACCGTCGCTTCGCTCTGTCGAGGCGTGGGCAGATACCACCCTTATCTGTGACAGTCTCTAGCAGACGCTTCAACTCCGCGCAGCTTTCATGTGCCCACGTACCTATTTGACGTTCCTTTAGCATTATTCACTCGACGCAGCCGTGGGCGGAGGACGCTTCTTGGCGCAGAGCATGAGTTTGTTTGTGTCCAAATAGTCCCGCTGCGTTTTGTCAACCAATCGCATTGCTGCACGTCTCGATATCATCCAGTGTTGGTTACGACATTAAAACAATATCTGATTCTCACGCTTTGATTCCGGAACATTAATTGCTGATTCTCACTTCTGTTATGACAGTGACGATATTCCTTATTTGGAAAGCCAAAATAGTGTTACCAAAGTTCTGACTAAATTCCTGAAAATTAGTTTTTGACTACTTCAATTTTAAATATAGTTACGTGATATTGATTCTGATGTCTAGATAGAAAAAAGGAACTTTGGCTAGTCTGACATCTGAACCGAAACCATTCACATCGCTGAAGTATCTTTTTACAATCAACCGCTAAATCGACGGCTCAAAACTCTCCGAAAATATGTCCGCCGATGCAATCAATGACTTTGTCCGGTAGGTCTCCTCATTCTTATTAGGCTACCGAAGGCGGCCTCATTCTGCTAGCGTGTACGTCCGTTCACTATATTTTGCATGCGCTTTCAAACGATAGCGCTCATTGCGACACGCTGCACGTTCAGATTCACGCGGGCACATATACAATATTAGTATCGTTCCTCACTCTCATTTCGAGACCAAAACTGCCATAGCGCAGGCTTTCACAATAGGCAGGCAACTGGGTAGTTTTCGAACGCTAACAGTATGTTATATCAAGTCAAGAGTAGAGTACCAAAGAAGTTAAATCGAGTCTTAACATTAAAAAATCCCAGTTTAGTGTTTTTGTAATCTTCAAAACTGAAAGGGAGTCAACAGAAAACGTCATGAGATAGTGAAACAGAATGTGTCAGCGTGTGCAAGCGCACTGCCGATTACAGCTTGCAACTGGACTTCCTCGGTCAATGTGCTCGAGGAAAACACTATAGCTGTGAAAGGATACAAAAGTTAACTAAATGAGAGAAAGGCTGGACTTGGAAAAAATTAGAACAGAAATAATGCTAACATATACAAGCTGCTATGATTATAGTTATTCATTTCCTCGGCCCAATAAACTAACAGGCGACAAGCGAATTTCGCTTACATGGCGCCAACCCCTTACTGATCCGGTGCTGATTGCTGCAAGAACAGAAATTTAAGTGAATAACAAAAGTGAACTCGAGTGTGACGCTGGTCCTATTTCATAACTTTCCAAAAAACGGCGTATTTGAAGGCGGCTAAATTTGATATCTTGGCACAATTCGATCGTGTATGATGCTTCATGCGAAGCCCAAACCATTGAGATCCAATATGATTCTGTTGCGTTAGACGTTCGATCTCTAACACAAAAGGGGTTTCAAGATGAGTCAGAGCCAGTTTTTGCTGCTCATAGCAATAGTCAGGTAGCGTCAGGTAGGAAAGGCGTTAAGACCAACGCACTCGCGTAACAGTAATGTCATGAAATTTGGCTCGACAAATGTATACCAAGGGAATAATATTCGCGCAGAACCTATGTGGCGACAGCAAAAACGATGCGTTTTAGTAATGGTTAAATTAAATGGATAGCTAAAGCTTTACAAATCGACAAATGGAGGTTTCTGTAAAATTTTAAATCGACTGGCGTCGGACCGTAGACAAGGAGGCAATCTTTCCTATTGCCAGGTGATCGTAACTCGTGCGCGTTCTGCGTCTCTCAGCATTTTGTACCTGAAATAGAACACTCCCTGTTGGCTGGTTGAACATCCATTCGTCTTCCGCTGTTCGTCTGAGCAGTTGTTCTTCCCTGCGTACTGACTCTGTGTTTTCACGCGCCTTTTCCCCCTTTCTTTCAGTGGAATTCAGCCGGTTTTTATATGATGTGATCAGCGACTCATTGACAGGTCAGCAGTGGCGTCGAAAGTTCAAAGCTACGCCAATAGTATAAGGCATTAAAAGCTTTAAAGTGCCAGGAACTTTTATTTTCTTGAATTGCTGTGTTATAAACGCAAAAATAGTGAAGAAGAGCTTGAAAGCTCTATCAACAGAAAAATGTGGAATTCTCGATAACCTTCAAAAACTGTGAGTAATTTCGAAAAGCGGGGATCTTCTCCCGTCCACTCGAGCTTCGTCCCTGTGACACATAATATCCAAATGTGGAGACTGCCACTTTCATTACATGAAGGAGGATGTCGAAAACAGTTTGGCGTAAAGTCGATAATCCCATACCAACGATGCTGAAGTCGGATTTCCATGGCTCGTTGTTGTCACTTTGTTAAGTGATAACCTAGACAACTATGAGTGAAGCGCAATCAAATGATCCCATCTAAACCACGTTTTAGGGTATTGAAAGTCTATCCATCATATGCGCACCTGCATCTGGGACCGTTGATACGTATTGCTGCGCAATTGTAAGAGGATCGGTGTTCATAGCGGGGTGATTTGGAGAAATGTTTGCACTTTTCTTCCTCCATCTTTTCTGTTCATCAAATGCCCAGACGGTCAGTCTTCCGACCGCCATGGTCCTCACTGCATCAGTGAATAGTGCTCCCATCAACTGTCAGGATACGTGTGATGCGATCGGACTGCGTTGCATGCATGACGACATGCCGTTGAAAACCTTCAACGAAAATTTTGTCAAGGAATGGTTTTACATCACGGGACTTGGAAGGTACATTTACACAATTTTAGTGAGAGCATCATTCCAGGTGATAGGGCCTGCGCCTTATTTTGGTTAAACTCTCACACTGAAGTCTGCGATAAGCTGGCTTAATATTGAATTTCAGCCGTATACAATCTTGAACCAGGATATTAAGCGCGGCCAACCTATCTCAGTTTGTTGGTGCCTTAACCGTAGTGAAATAGGACTCAGAGGTAGGGACACATGATTGTGCGCCCCCTCCAAATTTTAACTGACTATTTTCAGTAATATCAACAGTGAGATACTTCCCGCTTGTGCAGAGGAAATAGCAAGAGATCTTGAGTGGCCATGATTTGCACGCAACGGGACAAACGGCCCAGTTTTTCGTATTCCCCGCAAAGTTGCAAGCAGGGCCGGACAGCCATTTTGATCGGAAAACGATGAATGATATAAATACCGTCTCCGCTTTAAACAGAACACTCGTCTGTTCCAACATGACAATTATCAAAATCATAAAAATTATTTTTCCAATTGAATCAATATGGAAAATGTCCTATTAGAATTAAAAGTGTCGTATTAAAGTAGATGTGATACATATGTGCGGCTTAAGGAAGACCCTCGCAACTTATTGTGTTCCATTTCTTTGCAGTGGCTGTGATAAAACGAGCGGCGGATGGGATACAGTAGCTAGAGCAGCAGCAAACTCACAGCACCCTGCGGCAACCGTCCCTAAACCACTCAACACTAACAGCAAATGCTTGGGATGGAAACAGCCGACAGTAACGCCGGAACCGTCAACATGCTTGGCGCTCACCGATACGACAACTAATAATCGACGACTTTGCTATTGTAGCGATACTGGCATGCAGGGTTAGTCGTTCTCAATGCTGGTATCAGTAAAGACATGTCAGTCGGTAAACTATTAGTCAGTAAAGCTTTTTTTAGTCAATACACTTGAGGTAGTAAAATGAAGGCGGTAAAATATTTAAAAAATAGCGATAGAAAAACACGTGAGCCATCATTGGACATATGCAACATATCTCCGCTACCCTAGTATATTGATCAGTCGCCTATGCTAAGTTTACTTACTGGATTTACCGACTTGCTCAGAAAGTATAAATCGTGCAAAGTAAGCAAAAGTAAATTAAGTCCAATTTAATCGGTAATATGCAGTAAAATAAACGGTTTGCAAAATCATTAAGTCAGTGGTAAAGGCGGTAAAACTTAATCAGTAGCAAATCAAGACAATCCTGGTGGCGCCATAGTTTGCTTTCGGCTGATTCTAAGAAACTGGCACTCAAAGTATCTAAATAATTGAAGCATCAAGCTGAAATTTCGCATTATTTGTGTGAGCCACTTTACGGAGAGCTTGTGTAACTCGCTTTACCCTTTTTCTTCAATTTTCTCAAAAAATCTTATATCAGATAATACTCTCACGGCGATGGAAAAAATATTACGGCTTATCGTTTCTTCGCTGAAAGCACAAATAAGCAACGACATAGATTAATCAGCAATTAAGAGGAAATTTACGCAAAAACTTTCCATTCGTAAAAGAGGAAAGCTATGAACCTGCTTTGAAATTTTTTTCAATACTTACAGCTGGAAAGATGAGCAAGGATTGGACGCAACTAACTTCAACCTATGTCAAAGCAATGAAGTTCCAAAATGCATCGCTGTTTCAATGGAGCGACGCAGAGAAACTCTGCCATGCGAACTTCAGCGCCACCCTTCCATCCATCAGAAGCCAAGCGGAAAACGACGAGCTTCTTGCATTCGCGTTCGTTTACTTTTGCACTTTCTTTCTTCCTCAGTTATCAGCCGTCACAACTGCAACTTTGGAAGAATCTTGTTGCAGTTTGACAATGACTCAGTCAGTCAGATGCAGTACTAGGAGCGGCCCAAACGAAGTCAATAAGACTATGGATCTCAAAGCTGATCAACACGTGAACTAGCAATTTCACTTCTTCCACTTTACTAAGTTCTTAAAACGAAAAGTCGCATGACTCCCTCGGACGTCAACTATGCATACCGTCAGGCTTCTAAAATGAAATATTTTGGTCCCGTTCACGTCGATCTAGAGTTGAGAGCCACAGTCAATTGAATTTACAAAATTTGATATAATCGTCGTTTACTGACGTGTTATTTCAACAGTTCTGAATTCAGCCTCTTTTTCTGATAAAAGTGATAATAATCCTCACCGTAACCATTACACCATCGGGCATCTGGGCAGGGATTAACTGATTTTTTTAAAGTTGAAAGGCTGTACCGCCACTGAATCGGATTACTTAACACGTTAACAAACATTCGTTTATAAACATAAACACCAATACAAAGTTCAAAGATCAGAATCAATACTCTCCTTAATGTATACTGTTCATTAAGATCCGCATCAAAGATGGTGATTTGTTAAGCAGCGCGCAGGGAGGCAAAAAAAAAGTCAATAACGTTACTCAGCAGCGCCCGGCTTTAAACGCTTCTTTAAACAATACAGTCAATTGACTCCGAAATTTTACTCAATAGCGACTGTGACACAGATGTCGCTTTCACAGAAAAGGAGACCCTGCAAGTTACAGCAGTTATTCAGGAGGGCGAAGTTCGGCGACTCGGGATTAATTTGGTTAAACTGGAACGGTAATGGATGGGCGGATAATGGCATGCCTCTTCCCAGCTATCAAAATTGGGCGACGAAACCAACAACATTCGCCAGTAACGTGGCCGCCATGAATCTGGTCGATGGCCGATGGGTATATCTTCCATCAGCTGCGACCAACACCGCCTACGTCATTTGCCGCTTGCTCGACTTTTATCGATGTAGGCGTCACTTCTTATTATCATCCAAACGTATCGTTCAACAATTCTGTTTCAATAAGTAAGAATGCTAATTGCGCCTTCAATTACGTCACATATTTTCTAATCCTTTTGTACTCGACCGAAAAAGGGACAACGTTTAATACTGTTTCAATTCGAGAAATGAGGAGTTCCGCGCTTTGCTTGCTGGTTTGTGACCGCACCCTTCCCATTTCTGCTTAACAAAACAAAGTTAACTCTTGTTTTGGCATTGCTCGGTCATTCAGTAACAAAAAAGGCACTATTTTGTTGATCTGAGTCTTTCTAGGGTCGACTAATGCAATATCCGAACCACCTTCTTTCACTCAAAAAAGCAACACAAAAATTGCCACCGGCTATGATACCTTCTCCCTAGCGGACAGTTCGACACCGTCAGCTTTCGACTGCGTCAAACTGTGCAGCAAGAACATCCAGTGTATGAGCGCCACCTACCAGACTACTGGAAACATGTGTCGACTATTTCCCATCTACACGCCCGGTCGCGTGCTCAACTCGAGCTACAATATCACCGAAGCAAACTCCGATTTCACGCTGTTCGATCGTGTCATTTCAAAAAATCTACTGTAAATATTAGGTTCAGTGAGTTTGAACTACGGTTCAAACTTGTTTATAAACATTTTGACCATGAGCAATATCTTTAATAGTCCAGTAAATGCGATGTCTCTATGTTTCGTATTCATTTGATATCTCGCAGTGGCTAAATAAATGGATATGCTGGTTACCACAAGATCTGAGAGATGTACCTCGAATTACTTTAAACTGCATATGACAAGCCGGTTGCAAATTACATCAGTTTCCATTGTAATATACTTGTCACTAAAGCAGTCTCATCATATTCGATTAAAAACAATCCATGGTACACTCTTCAAAGATCAGTGTAATTGATGTTGTCGATTAATAAATATTATGTGTCGTCTATAAATAAGCATACCGTATTTCTTCCAATAATCGCCCACCCTCCAATAGTCGCCCACCCTCTCGCCTAGGTTGAAAAAATAATCGCCCACCCTCCAATAATCGCCCACCCCCCAATAGTCGCCCCCCTTCAGAGTGATTAAAATAGTAAACGCCTGTGCAGTGATGGTTAACACTAAACTCCAATTCACTTTCCACTACTATTATTGCGCTATCTTTTCATTTATAACTGATATTATAAATTGAAGTGACGATTGTAAAAAACAGATGCCCTTTCTCCAACGAGCGCCTTCATTCAAATATGGGTTGAAATAATAATCGCCCAGGGCGATAATTAGAAGAAATACGGTATACTGATTTCATTACTTGTCGTCGTTTTAACTGTACGCTTAAGGTAAGTGTCCATGTACCGTCTTCTATGAGTAGATATTTATTCAGATATCTATTTTAAGATTTCAACTAAATCTCACGCGATTGATGCTGTTATGAATTGGTGTTAAGCATCAGGACACAATGTAAACGCGTAGAGAGGTGAGCAAGTAGAGATTTTGAAAGTCAAAAACTCCGAGGGGCCTCAATAGAAGAGAAGCCGAGAGCGTAGGCCGATGGGATATGCTCGTTGTCGTAAAGTTCGATTAGTTTACACTACATTAGCATCATATGTTTTAAGCGAGAAAATCAAAAAAATCACAGTCAAAAAGAGTGACGAAGAGTAGCATCGATTGAAAACGAATACTAGCCACCGTTCATCGTAGATCAATCGGTGACTTTGTCTCATTGATGCGAGTAGAATTGCGAACGTTTAATCTCCCAAAACGACGTTCATCAGGAGCACTCATTCTTTCTTCGTTGAAGTTTCGGATGGAACAACACTTTCGGTAGCTACTTCTGTTGAATTTTTTGACAGAACAGAAATTATTCCCTCTTCAGAGAGGCCGCGCAAATCGACGTCCTCGAAACCCGGGAAGTACACAGGAACGTCCTTGACACTGATCCTATTTGTCTCGGTCCAGGATGTAGTGAAGCCGGCGCTGTTATTTGCGCGAACTTGACACTGCGTCGCCTAATTATTTCGGTGAGACTTTGGCATACACCATTTCCGATTTTCAAAGTCTCTTTCCAAATCAAAAAAAAACATTCTCCAAAGTCATATCAGTGTGGAAAACGCCCTCTATGAACTGGAAAATGTCCTGTTCGATTTTTAAAGTGCCTTTATTTAAGTGGAAACGGTACATTAATGGCAATAAAAACAAAAACTAACCAAGTCCAAGCCAGGTGGGAACCGATACTTTTGGTTGTAGCCGCTGAAATATGCGCCCACTTGTTTTCTGACAATAGTCTTGCGATCGCCATTGCCACCTTCCACCCAGCAATTGAGCTAGTATTCGCAACAGTTCAGAAAGGAAGACTAAAATAAAAAAGAGAGAAACCTCATAACGCCTGCTGGAATCGTCGAAATTATCATTCCAGCTGGTCGGCTCCGTCCAGCTCACCCGATATTGGTAAATATCGAACATCTGGGTGACTGACCTGTAAACGAATGTTTAACATTACTTCTCTCTCAAATGGAAGCTCCGGTTATCCCTAGCTCTGAAGAATGTACCGTATATTATTATTAACTCAGCATAACATGGTGATTAGCAGCTAATTAATTATAATAAAAATGAATACGATTCGGGTTCAATTTGTCGTGCATAGCTAAACCCATTTCACAGCGCATTCCCAATAGCTTGGAACAAGCAGAGTTTCTTATTAATGAATCGAATTTGAAAGGTGGCCGCGGAAGAGCTGGGTTCGTGAAGTCATTTTTTTTAAACGCCAGCTCCAATTCTGTCATATGCTATTCAGTTTCGCAGGGGATGTAGCTACACCCTTAAAACTGCGTGAAAATCTAACACACGGACCTACTGTCGCCCATCATGACTTTCGTGCCCACCATGCTGATCTTCGCTCGGTGGATTTGTGTCGGTTGACCCAGTGTCGACGCGTCGCGCCGTGCTCGCTCTCTAACTTCAAGCTGCAAATAAATGATACTCGCATAGCATTGATAAATTAACCTCAAGGAGAGAGAGACTCTGAGGTTTCTCGCAGAGCATTGCAAGTCTCCCTAGATGGCTAGATATCCGCCCAATTCAACCAAAAATTATGCGTGAATTAAAAGTTTTCATTAACGCGCTAAAATTTAAACTTTGACTTTCCCGCCTGAGAATATTCAAATATCATTTTGAGAAAAAAATCTCGACTCTCCCAGATGATTATATCCAGTAATTTTATAACCAGTATTGCGCACTGACAGTCTGTCAGCGAATGTTAAATGTTATTCATTCAGTATATTTACTGGATAAGGCAAATAAAGTGAGATATGTTCATGACTGAAGTTTGTGCACTGACCAATTCCTCGACGGCGCTGTTGATGCCGATGCTGGCTGCATTCAGCAATGATAGCAGGAAAGCGCTGAAGAATAAGCGGAAGGCGCCAATGAAGATGGCCATTCCCAATCAGACTAGAGGCCGCGCTGGAGAATATGGCTGATAAGCAATAGGATTTTCCAAGAATTTTAAGAGCTGCAATTTCCGCTCCGAATTTCGCCTAATGTGTATAATAACGCTTCTCAAATCTATTACTAAGGATGACATTTTCACGGAGGCAATTTTCGACTACTTCGGTTCGGTTTTTGGCTATGGAACTTAGCCGCTCTTTTTTCCTCGACGTGTCTTACAGAAAAATGCCCACAAATCGATTCTCCAAGAAAGAGGTAAAGATAAATTGTCTTTCTCTTTTACCATCGTTCCAATCCAGGCTAAAGAAAGCAGAAGGGGCAAGGTAATCCCCTCGATGATTCTGCTTTAGATTAAAATAACTGATCGCAAAACTGCACGCACTGACCGACGGGCGATGGAAGCTGTCAGCGAAAAGTCGGATAGAAAAACAACAACTGAATTTCACAACTGCCAGACGTTGAGACTGAGGCAACCGTTCAGGAGGAACGCTCAAAACCGTCTTCAACCGCACGGAAAGAGAACAAGTTAGAAGACACAATCGTCTGTTGTCGTCGTTGTCTGTCAGTCAAATCGAATAGGCGTCACGCTTTACTTCTTGTAGTCAGTGGGGCGCCGCAGCAAAATCAGCAATCGCTCATTCACGTCTAGTTTCTTTAACTTGCATCTCCACGTAGCACGTTGAACTGCAGCTTATACAGGATTTGCCCCCAAATTTCGTCCCCAAGCGAAGCATTTCACAGATATCATCTGTCCGAAAAGGCGCCCAGGGCGATACTCCAGTTTCAAAGAATACCTTCAATCACCGCTACCTGTGGGCATATATCGTAGACTGTTATTGGCTGTGCATGACAAGACAGCAGCTTAGCGATTAGCTACAAAAATATCAAATGATATGATTTGCAGCCATCTTATCATGCGTAACTCAAAGAGTTACGGCATATGCCCAAAAATAGAGGTGACCGGAGCTACCCGCAAAAGTTTCATGCTCACAAATATTAAGTACACTGCAGTGTGTTACTATACGTTTTCGTAATGTGAAGAATAAAGCTGGGAAACAGAACAAAATTTTGGACAATCTGATGAATTTCTCGGTTATTCTCGCAACTTTAATGCAATGCAGCTAAAAGTAATAGTATTTTGTTGTGCTAAGTTGACTGTTTGTAACTGTAAACCGAAATAGATCGCCAATGGTTGGTAAGGAGAGTTTTGCGGTGTGTTGGCATTCATCAAGGGCAATCAGTATTCTGGCAAAGTCATATACGTTAACACCGCGAGAAACAGCAAATGGCACGGAATGCGACAGCAGATAGAGCGAAAGAATTGTGCAAATAACAATATCGTATAGGCTGATTAAGGAACACCTGCGATAATAGTGAATAATAGGCATGCACAAGTTGGCGTAAATTTCGTTGAATTTGATCACGAGCGATTGAAGCGCAAAAACATTTGATCAACAACTGTAGTTCGCGTCAGGAAGCGTTAACAGAATGGTTTGACAGGGGGTAAAAGGTAGTATTCGGGGTAGGATGTAGATTCTCGTTACACTTAGACAAAAAGTTGGCTCTTAAGAGAGAATATGTTTGTTTGGCATTTAGTGAAATATACAAACTATTTCAAGTAACGTATTCATATTTGCCGCGTATGCAGCTCGCAGCACGGCCATCGTTATTGATCTTTTTTACAGTATGACGCGCTCAATAGTCTACCAAGGCTCTACCCGGAGCACGGACAATAATGAAAATAAAAACGCCGGCGAATCTAGCGTTTACATCAAATATTAGCCATTGAGGACATACATAGGAACAAAACAGTTTTCAATATTTAAAAACGGTCTTTGCCGTTATGCGTCACTCCTGAAGCAATCAATTAAAATATCACAGAGGTTTCCGAACGAACGAGTGATTATGACATCAGATCAGCAAAAAGACGGATAGGGTCGCATCACAATAAAAGCAGCAGAGATTTCGCTGAACGTGACTATCAGGCAGAAAAAATGATCATATTGCGGTCATGCAGCATCCACCAGGCAGATCCTTAAGAATTTCGTTGACTTTGTCTCGATACGCGCTGTGATTACGCTCGGGCGCTGAGCGATCGATAGAAATGTGGTCCAGAATTTCTCCGTAATAATTAATCACAATTAGATCCTTCTTTCGTCGCACCATCTCGGTCACGGTCGTGTCGTCGATCTGAAGTATCCCAGATAACATGTGAAATCTTGGTTGCAAATGCTCATAGCGATGATTAAGCGTCAAAGGTTACTGTATCCGGTGAAGTCAGAGAGGGAATTCTCGGCTGCGACAAATGTATGTAAAGTTTTTGACAGAGCTAATCAAGCCTACAGTACTCCTCTGCGTCAGTAAGACTATTCGATTAGGTGGAGAGCGATTTTCGCTCGGTATAATATTGCGTCGTCTTGCCGACAACGCTGTTTACGCCTGAGAAGTGAGGCTAACGCGCTATACGACCGTAGGGTTGGGTTCAGGTTTAGCCTTAAGCTTAGGCTAACGCCCCACCTATTCCCCATTCCAAATACGCCGACAACACCGAGTCACGCACGAACCATGTTGCATTGGCGCAAATCAATGAATCGCACTTGAGCGAGATTCAAATTTGGCACGTCTCGAAACGACGATCCCTTCACACAGTCCATTCCCATTACGTCCAAACAGATCAACGACCTAAATCAAATTGAATCAGACATACCGCATTGCAATTGTGAAGGTTGATAAAACGAATTGAGTCGCGAAACGAAGTACCCAACTCCCCGCCCAGCAAACAGCCGCCAAATATCGACTTGATTCCTTCCATGCACAGCAGACGGCACTTTCTAAGATAATAAATACAGTAACCAAGTACTAAATTGCGATCGCGCTAGGAGCCTACAAGAAATGATAGAAAGGAAAGTATTCCAACTGTTTTGATAGATCAAAGAGAATGAAAAACTCTATTGAAATCATTTCAACAACTAAAAAAGTAAAAATGACAAAATCTACCGTACCCTAACCGTTCGACAATCGTGATGAGACCTCGTTCAGTAACCGACCAACACCAGCTGAGGCAGAGGGCCTCGAGGTTGGGACAGCTGAAAGAAGGCGATTTTCGCGTGAAACTGGATGTTTTTTTGAAAAATTCACAAGCAACGAACCAGAGCGATATGGCTTCGATGCAGCGATCGTTAATGGCGTTGCACTCGGAGAGATTGAGAAAGCGGAGAGACGCCATGCTATTCGGCTGAGCGAACAATTGACGGAATCCATTCTCACTCATCTCCGTTCCTTTGCGCAGATGCAAATGCGACAATGCCGCCATTTCCTACAAGGAAAACATTACTCTACATTTGTCATCTAATTACACACGTTCATGTATCCCGATTCATCATCTTTGCATCTAATTTGAACGCAAGGCTGACGCAGTCAAATGCATAGTTAATGCATTTTAACGCAAGGATGACAGGTTGCGGTCAAAGAGCCCTTTATCATTGCAAATTAGTTATCTTAGTGATACCGTAAACCCACTGTTGTTCAATTAATAATATTGACAACTTAAAATAGAAACGATGCACATCGTAAACTTCAAAGACCAAAATAACGCTCAGGGAGTAAAACTATTGCAACTGATATAATACCATATTACAAGAGCCATGTAGAGACCTTCCACACTTTGCAAGAATCGTTAAGCAATGTTCGAAACATTAGAAAATCACGAGAAAAACAAACCTTAATATAGCCGAGAGCGCAGTCGGTCAAATTTTCGCAGAAAGAAACCGATAACAGAGAGAGATTTTTGCACTCCATCAGTGGCAATATCGCTTGGTCGCTCAGCTCTAGGCCGTCCAGATAGAGTCGTTCCAAATGATCTTTTTGGCTAATTGCCAAGCGTTCTATTGATCTACAAAATGAGTTATATGAAAAACAGAATTGCTTGAATAAACTTCATCACGTATATCATTTGCACATTTATAAGGACAATATTCGAATCATATAGAACATTTTCGAATTTAAAGAGGACATTTTTCAGATTGGTTTGACTTGAAATATGTCTTTTAAATCTTACTTAAGATTTAAAAGATGTCGCTTCGAATTGTTAATTACCCTATTTGATTAGAAATGAATCCTATTTAAGTAGAAAGGGTATGTTTCAAAATCATCTCTATAAAACAATAGCGCAAAGCGCCGAGTCGACACGCAAAAATTCGAAAGAAACTGAAAGAATTCTCCTCACTCGTCAGACAGCTGACTGATGCCGTCAACGTTGACGCATCGCAGTCGTTTGGATGAAACGGAAATGGCGCTTAGACCGGCGTCGGATACGGCCAAACAGTGCGAAATACACAGCTCTTCCAACAGCGGCCACGCGCTCGGAGATGCAATCAGCACCAATGTCTGGTCGCAAACCTTAACTTTTAACATTATTTAATGTTCGAAGATCTTCAGACTTGAGAATTTTTAGATTTAAGAACATCAATTATCATGCAAAGTCGCATTACTAATTCGGTAATTATTTGGATATTTCAGTTACTTGACATATAACTTGTTCAGCTAATGTTTATTTGAGTATTTTTACTATTCAACGAGCAATAAAAATATTCGTTAAAAAAATAAATGAACATCTTTTGAAGAGAGAAAGCAGCGGAAAAGGAGAACTGGAAACGCACCTCTTTTATTCCTTCCAGATTGAGTGACCGAACGTGTGGACATCGATCAATAAACAGATCCAACATAGAGAGGGTTAAGCCTAAAATATACCAAGATGAATAATACTGTCGCTCACCCATCAAATCGTTCAATTGTAGCCAACCGTTTAATTGCCGCACATTGTTCAATCGTCCCATATCCCATCATCAGCATTTTAAAAAATACCTTTCATGAAGCCCAGGTCAAGAACAGTGAGCGATGGCATTGAGCTAGGCAATATAGCGGCAATTACGCTATCGGTTGTTTCATCGTCTTTGGTCAGGGCTAAATTTCTTATTGCTGCTGATATCTGAAAACGTACTATTCAGCGAGCTCTACGATCGTTTGTGCGGCGATCATACAAGACGAAGGAGTAAAAAGTACAGCATAAATCGTTTATAGCGATCACATTTGGCCAGTCCTGAATATTCGGCCTTCTATATTTTGTATAGGGCAAAAGTCGTTTAAAACAGTTATCGCTTATATCGGTCGAAATCCGCCGATCCCTATTTACTAGTGATAAAGAATTCCACTGTGCTTCGTAAAATTTCAAAAAAGTAACTCAACTATACTTAATCAAAGTGCAAAGAATTATTACGTAGTTCAGTTTTAACATTGCTTCCAAGCTCACACTAACTCTCACCGCGTCAAGCACATGACTGAGCGATTCTTCACTACTCTTCGATACATGTACATCGACTCGTTTCCAAAGCGAGGGGGAGTAGGCGAGTCGGTACCATCTTCTGCACACCATCGCCGCCGCTGAGCAGAGTTCGCTGCGATCTAACGCCTTGAATACTTCAAGAAGCACGTGATCAGGCAGGTCTTGAAGCGAAAACGATTGCGGATTCTAAATACAGTAATTTCTAAATACAGTAATAGTTTACTTTCATTGCTGCTTGCTTGCTTGCTTTGTAAGTTTGGTTGAGCTTAATGGAGCTTTGATTAATTCCTTTAATTTTTAGCATCAGCTATTCAGTGCTTCATCTTCCACTTGTACTATCGAGAGAAAATCGATTACCCGAAACTTTTCAATATTACGTCATCCTCGAAGACTAAAAACAGCTCAATGAGGCAGAAAGACTAAATTAAGCCCATTTCAATGCGACGATAAAAGCTTTACAAACAGACTATTAAATGTAACAATTTTTACCGGAAACTCAAAAGCGACACAGGCGGTCGTAGGCGTCATGCTGATATCGAAATTGTCTGGACTAGCCAGTATCGTATCCATAGGGGCCCGGCGGCGTTTTCGATTGGAATTCCGACTGCAACTGGCTGTACATCGTGGATACCATTGTGTCATCCTGTAAGTTAATCAACATTCAAGAGCTGATGAGGAGTTCAACGGGAAACGTGACACAATCGCTTCCTGATTAATAAATTATCAAGAATGCATATAATCACGTTTATGCCTTCTTGATAAACATAGACATTAATTAAGTCATTTCATATTCAACCACTTAAACTCCGCGTGGAGGTGTAATGATTTCGATTATTCTCTAGATTCGCTACTCTGAAAAGTGTCCAAAATGGCTATTCGGGGTATCATATATAAATGTAAATGTAAAATATGCATAATGCGCAGTATTTGGAATGGACTCTACAGCCACGATCATTGGCCTGAATAATACTCTACTTTAACAGTTCCGGAATCGACATGGTGACACCTCTAGTGCCACGTTAACTCTATTCAGCAGTTGTGTCTTATCTTGCTATTCAAGCCTGGTAATCTATCTCGACGTCATTTTCATGAATATCCATTTCGAAGCGACAAATTCCACATATAGCTGCCCGAGTATGACAGCTTGGCCAACGCGACCGAACACGTTCAAGTGGCCAATCAATTCATGCGTGTTTCAATCTTTTTTCTTCGAACTGAACCGTTATCGGAGCACAAAGAATGAACGCGACACAATTGCAAACTTTCATCGTCATATAAACACAGCTCAGGCCAACGAAAAACCAACAATTAGCAATAAAAATTTCAATCGTCTTTTCTGCTTCGCTTCTTTCGCGACGAGTCGTCTTTCTTTTCGCTTTCATCATCGCTCTTTCGGCGCCTAAAAAAGAATTATGCTCTCTCGTATTTGGCTCTTGTATTGTAAGTATTTATTTTATGTAGTTTTTCTTATAACAAAGAAACAAAGTGATGACTGAATCTTGAGATCCAATCCAAAACTTTTTAGCTCACTATTCTACGTTTTTTTAAATAATAATCGTCTACATTTACAAATAATCTTTCCACATTACAACCCCAGGCGCTAATCGCGAGCAACGATTAGCTATCTTATTCAATGCGATTACATATCAAAGTTATAAGCTTTTATCAGCTGTTGCAGTCCTCAATCGTATTGGGTCGGTTTGATATCGCGTACTTTAGTTAAAGTTATAATTTGCGGGTATTCTCCAGCACTGGATTAGGTACGATTTTAGCTTTAGTTCGACAAAGGCTAAAGTGCGCGATATCAAAAGCGCCCTTTCTCTTTGACCAATCTAGTATCCTACCTTTTCTTGCGGTCTTTGTCATCGTCGTCTTTCCGTTTCTTCTTGTCGTCGTCTTTCCGACGCGAGGACGATCGCGAACCTAAATGTTCTCACCATCTTTCACGGTTTTGAAACGTAGAGCACGTGAGTATGGACCGTTATAATTTATATTTACCTTATTTCTTTTAAATATTTCTAAACTTTCGGACAAATTACCATAGTAATTATTATAGTTATAAACATTTACTACTGTACTTGTCATAGACTCGATAAAAAAATGCCGTACTTTCGTGAGGTGAAGGGGAGCGACTACGGGACCGATGACGACTGCGTTTGCGCGAAGAGTCGCGATCGCGCTCGTCTGAGCGGCGAGATCGACTGCCCGAAGAACCGCGCGTCGACGGGCTAAACGGCGGCGATCGCGAGCGCGATCGACGACGCATCGGCGGACCTCCACCACCCGCGTATCTTCCCCCGCTGCGACTTTGCGACGATGACGGCTTGTGACGGTAATCGCCGTCGTCCAAATCGCTGAAAATACCATTAAAGATGAAGCCTAGTCGGTTCTGTTTAATTGGGCAATGTTCTTATTATGAGATAGATCCGTTAGGTTTTTTTCAGAAGGCACTTGCTTCATTCATTTCCAGCCGTGAATGATATGGTGCAAAATTCTATTCATTCAAACTTTCCATTTCGCTAGTGTCAAAGTCAGTAAACTCAATTGAACTGAATAACCGATCAATCGACGAAGTGATAATCAGACAACACAATCGCAACAAAGAAAAGATGTTCAACAACCGACCTGCTTTTGTCCGAATAACTGGCTGGACTGCGCTCGCCTTCTTGCATATGAGGCGGCTGGTGCTGCGGTATACCACCGAATCCTGCCCTAAACACAAAAACGCTATAAATTGTGGGCAACTTCAAGATCCATCGCGTTCGCAAGGCAAATGATCAATCAAAATTATCTTACCTGCCCATCATAGGTGGAGGACGAATGTTCGTTGGAGGGAAGCGGTAACCTGCAAAACAAAGAAATGACGAATAACGATTTACAATCAAAATTTCATAGTGACAAAGGAAATCAAAGCATGCTGAGCGTGGAAAACGAAACTGAGCATGTTCGCAGCGGCGTTCACGCTATTATCCTTTCTCATTACTGAATCAGTACATGTTATCTTGTTACTTGGATATCACAACTTTAATTTGACGCAAAAACACACTGCATATTAGGCTCAGCGGGTTCTGTTGACGTCAGTGACAAATCAGCGACTCTGGACCCAATGTCATCATAGCCACGCACACGTATCACTTTATCTACATACTCGTTGAATGAAACGTAATAGCGACGGGTTAGCGCATTAACTCTATCGCACAGAGTAATGCGTGAAATTTTCACATGCCATAGTTACAAACTGAGATCTAGCATAGATAAAAAGAGAACACAGTTTGGTTGAAAGAAATGCAGCCTATATATTTAAGAAGCCTATCTTTGATTGGATTAATCGAGCGAACGCAACAAAAGCGAAAGAAAAACAGTTACCTGGTGGTGGAACGCCGACCCCAGGTGGCAAAAGATGACCGAACGGCGGCGGAGGCATATCTGCAAAAGGTCACACATCCACATAGCGTTCACGAATTTGTAGATTTAAAATACTAATCCCTGCTATAAATCCAAGGTCTAAGTGCGGTAAACTTCGCAATAATTCAATCCGAAAAAGAAAATTACGTAACTTACGCTGTAGCAGAACGCCGTAAGACAACACTCGCAGAGCAATATGCATAAATTCCTTTTTTATAAGTTCATTTTTCATTTCACAGAGCACGTTTTCCTGCTCAAAAAGGACATTTTTCATATTGGTTTGACTTATAAACGTACTCTTTGAAATAAAAAATGTCATGTTTGAACTGGAATGTATTCTTATTAAAGTTGAAATGGTATGTCCATAAAACTAAAAAACAATGGAAGAAATGTCTTACTTGTTGGCGGGAGACCGAGTCGAACAGTTGGAATCGTACCAACGCCCGGCGGACCCATTCCAGGCGGCGGAAGATTCGGATTGAATCTGAAAAAGCGCCATCCACAATCAAGTAAAGCATTTTGATTACATTTCACTGCCTATACTATAATTTGGAATGTATAAACAACGATTCACCAAACCGCATTCGTCGACAATTTTACGACCTATTTTCGAAATAAATATTACCCCTCCACCCCGCTAACAATTATCCGCTAATGCAATATGTTGAAAAATTGCAAAAACGTCTATTCCAAGGGCGATGATCACCATCAACTATCAACTTCATTTCGAACGGCATAAATGACGAATCCACTTGATGTTACAATAAAAGATTGATTGTGAAAATGAAAGGATGAATTGGTGACACGCAAGAGTCGAGCATAAATCGAACTTCGCCGAGCAAATTGAGAGCAAAAGGCACAAAAGACTCGTTCACCAACCTCGGCGGGGGAACGGACATGTTGATGGGCGGCGCGCCGAGGGTGGTAATCTGGCGCACTTGACCAGCAGCAGGATCGTTGATTTGCATGGTTGGCGGGGGTTGAGAGGAGGTGGTAATGCCAGGAGGAGGGGTGGATCCGGGCGGGGCCAATTCGTCGACTCCTGGAGGTCCATCACCGCCGCCGCCGCCGCCGCCGGAGGGGGGCGGCTGGCTGTAATCTTTGTTGGCGCCAAAGTCTTCCTGCTTCATCACTGGCGGCGGGTGGCTGTAATCCGGCGTACTCGGCGGCGGCTGGCTGTAGTCGCCAAAGTCCTGTCCTGATGGCGGCGGCTGGTCCAATGAGATCTGAAAACAACGCTTTCTTTGCTGTTTGCATCCAATGTTGCAATTTAGAAACTACGTTTTTTAACTTAGGTATATAGTACTTAAACTGACTTTTTAACCAAGTTATTTTTGCATTTGGAGTGTTTTCCCAAAAGACGAGTAGTACTTACCGCAAAACTATCTTCACACACGTTATCATTTTAAATAAAAGAAGTCCATAAAAGTATGGTGAGATAAGGGGGGATGCGTTTAAAAAGCGCAGAAAAGGGCTGAAAGTAAAGAAAAGAAAGAGTATCCAATAAGCTTACCGGTCCAGAACTGCTGGAGAAAGAGACAATGGGGGCTGTATTGGAGTTGCCGGACGACATGATGATCGTCGGGGCGGCGGCGCCGCCGAGTCGTGTGATGGTCGACACTTGCTGCGGCTGCTGCTGCGTCGGCGTCGACTGCGTCTGCTGCTGCTGCTGCTGCGACACCACCTGTATGTTTGGCGGTGGTACTGACATCGACTGCGCCGTGGGAATCGTCGTCTGTCGCGGCGGTTGGCCCGGCGTCAACACCGTCCTGCAATTTTCAAGACTTGAATAATAAGAGGGAGGTGATTCAAGCCCGCAAGTTGAAACATGCTTATGGAGCTTTAGAGAATCTGCAATGCCATAAGGCTACGGTCGATTAATGTTTAAATTGATAAACTTGTTAAGTGTGTATGTATAGCGAAAATTTTAATAAATGAGAAAAAAGTTCAATTGATCAAACTGCATATGTGTTGATATTAATAAGCAGAATGGAATTGAGCAAATTCAATATTATTTAAAACTACACATGCGTAACAACTCGAGATAGAATTCATTTTACGAACAGCAATAAATTGCCAAATCTCAAAATCTCTCCCACTCAAACCCGAAAACCTGACCAGCATACCTGAACATCGGAGAACCAATCTTGTTCGCTTGATCGCCGACGGTAGGCGGCGGATTGCGAAACTTCTCGGATAGGTTGACGACAATTTTTGTAGGCTGCTGATTCTGAACTTGCGCTCCCTGAGTCAGGTTGGTACTTGTAGGATAGCTACCGAGCACCGTCACATTCTGCGGTCGAGACGCGGCTAAAAATTCGAACATTTAAACCTGACAATAATAATTTTATACCGTCATTCATCACAATTTATCACTCTTGTACTATATTTCGTAACCCTTGCACTCCATTTCGTCAAGCAAACATTCAAACAGAATGCAAGGGTTAAGAAATATGATACAAAAGTAATGAATTATAATGAATGACGGTGTCATTTTAAAAAGTTAAATATTTAAAACATTGCTTGTAATTATCTAAAGAAATGTACCGAAAGCGCTGTTACTTTGCATGATGGGCGCAGATGGGTTGGCGAGATTGATACTCGAGAAGAGTGCTTTGTTCGCCGCCGCCTGGGAGCCAAACTCGGCGCGCAGTTTCTTCTGTCGTTCGCAGTACATGTTCCATGTTTCTGCAAGTTTGCTCCTTGTATTATGATACCGTATTTAAGTTACTTTAAAATATTGGGCATTTTACACGGCAAATATAAAGGAGTCCTACGATCAACCGACTTTTGCATGGTATGTCATGACGACGATGGCAAAATGTTATTTCTAAAGATGGTGTGTATATAATTGATTGATGTATTCGCGGTCATTATACAATAATATTTGTTTATGTCGATAAAAATATGAAAAAATTATCCTCTCGACTTGAAAAAATGAATGTCAAACACATGTTTGATTGGTTACTACAAGAAATCCCACTCACCTTCAGTAAACCCATAGTTGAAGTAATCGGTGATATCTGCACCGGGCTTTCGCCAGGGTTTGTCCTCCATCTGGGCGAGATCGAGATCGTAGATCGGCTGTCCATCGATCGTCGCCGTCTGATCCATGTCTAGCTTGCCCGCACTCACTCCCACCGCCTGCGCGGGCTTCTAAAATGTCGTGTGTTAATCCATCCATAGTGTGTTTCATATTAATAGCAGTTCAACAAATGAAAATAATTAATAAATCATAAGCAAATGGAAATGTTGCATTTTGTCTTTTTCGTGATGATTAATTTGGACGCAGGTCTCGCTAAGATATGATTAGAGCACGTGCAAAATGCCTTCTACGGCAAAAGAAGGCAAGAAAGGGGAAGAACTTTGAATCCCAACTATTAACCTCTTCTTTCATTTCACAAATCACGTTTTTTCAAACAGAGTATTGCCTGAATTCCTATCTCGATTCAGACAGAAATGAAACACGAATAACTTTCACTGGAACTAAGAAAAAAGGAAACATAAAATACATACGGGGGCTGTATGGAAGGGAACGTTCGCTTTAATGTCGCCGATTTTGACGACGACATCGCTGTCACTGTCGCTGCTGTCCTCGTCCTCATCCACTTCAGCCTCGGCGTCAACTTCAGCATCAGCCTCTTCATCGAGGATTCCAGCGCCGTTACCATTCGCCTGCTCCAGCGCCTGCTGCTCTAAATCTGCAACGCTATTTGTCTTATCATCCACCCTATTCAAACACGCCGAATTACTATAGTCAGTGTTTTTCGATCTGTAGCAAGATATCTGTGAATGAATACGGCAAACTGCTTCGAACGTCGAGAGCCCTTCTTTATATCAATTTAAGCACGAAAAAACCAAGAAACGACAACTATTCTTAGTGGAAAAGGCTGTTTTCGCACAAAAAAGCGAACTCGTCTTTGCCAACTACGATGCTTGGCGAGATTTCTCGTTATTGATCGAAAATATTCGACTATAATACGTACCGTGAAAGGGACTGCGCTCGTGTTCGAGGGGCGTGCCGGGATCGTCATCGATCTGCTCATCACGGATGGGTTCATCCGATTCTATGCCGGGCGGCGCGTCCGACATCAAATTGAACGCCTCCTCTTCTTCATCGTTCCCGTCGCCCAGCCCGGGTGGCATTAGAGCCGCCATTTCGTCCACTTCGATTCTACGACACAATATCATAATTAGCCGTCAAACTTTATATTTTTCTTTTAATGGTTGTTCTATAGTAGTAATTACTAGCGGTTTCCGGATGAATTTCGTACTTCCGACGGCTGATATCATTGATTATGAAGTAAACAAGCATAGCATACCGTAGCAATATAAACACTCGCAAATGTATCGTCGAATTCGACAAACCGTTGGATGGCAACGATTGCGCCACCAAAATCGACCACAGCCGCGATTAAATTCCTTTATTCAGGCTTCGTCTTAGGGCAAGCAAACGCAAAAAACACACGCGAAACATCACAATAATTGGTCGAGAAGTACGAGTTTAAACATTGCTGTCTAGCGAACACAAACGAAACTCATCTTCGCGCACAACACTGAAAACAAGGAGTATAAAAAATCACAAGCTTCTCGATAATAGATAAATAAATACTGATATTCTTTCACGAAGTACGGTTCGCCAAGCGAACAGCAAGCAATGTGACTATGCGGATGACGTGTGTAAAAGGAAAACTGTAATTAAAAGGGCAACTCCAATCACCCCTACCACAAAGGAATGTACCGTATACTGTTTTCAGCTGCCTGTGACAAGCTGACTGCAAATAGCATCAATATATAATGCAATTGACTTATCGCAAAGCAGCTTGTCACACGCAGCTAAAAACAGTACGAGGTACTTTTCGTTTAGATATGGGTGACCGGAGTTCCCCTGCAAACAGCAACTTTGCCTTAACGTAACCATTCGATAACGTTCATTCAATTTTCGCGTCTCTTTCCGATGGACCTACCTGTAATTAACGAAAAATGCAAAAAAGGCCGTAAGATGCTCAAATTGCTTAACATAACAATACATTCTTGCAATGCGCGAACAAAACGATCAAGAATGCATTGCCAATCATTTCAGATTATTTAACTGCAGCAATCTGCGCATCAAACGACCTCTACTTTCTTGACATTTTCCATTTACCAAGAAAGTACTTCTTCGGGGGTAAAAAGCGCGAAATTTAGATTCAACGTCATCAAACAGATATATTACAGAGTCTTTAATCATAATTCGTCACTTTTACATATAATTTCGTCAAACTAGCATTCAAATTGAATGTGGAGATGACGGGAGTGTGAGAATGACGAAATCTAGTGCAAGATAAATTAATCTTACTGCAAAAGAGACGAATAATGATAAACGATCCTGTAACAGAAAATCGCCGTTAGACATGAGTTTCCTATAGACAGAATCAAAGTAATAAATACAATTAGAGCTATGAAGGAGGAAGTGCGGCAAAGAACGCAAGTTAGCAAGCCGACAGGATCTAAGAAGCCGCCGTTTGGGCTTCGGCGAATTTGTTCGGGTAGAAACGCAGCCCTTCTATTGTGTCGTCGCGACATATTTGCCCGACCTCTTCCGTGGCCAGCAGACTGCAAATGAATACATTCATCGATGCACCAAAGTTTTACTATTTATTTGACAAACTGTCATAGAATCAAATGTACAGGGTGGCCCACCTAAATGTTACGGTGTTTGAATCGCTGTAGTTCCGTCAGTTTTTATCGGATCAATCAAACACCATAACATTTAGGTGGGCCACCCTGTATTTTTAGCGCATTAAAATGCATTCTAGTCACGTACCGTTCTTTGGCGAGGACGACGGAGATTCCAGCGGTCTGAGCGAGTTCCTGCGCCGTGGCGGAATCGGAATCGGTCACAAATTTGGCCGTTGGCTCGATCGTCGTCTCCACGCTCATCGACTTCAACTGAACCACCAGCACGCCACTGTCAAAGTGGTGCAACCTGAACGAATGTGGTTATGTATGTGGATTGAAAAATTGTGAACTGAATTCGGATTTGAATGTCAATTAAATGCGGATGTGTAGATTGTAAAATAACAGGCATGTGTGTTAACTGAAACATTTTTAATTGAAAGAACGAATGGAGTTGCGGCGTGCGCTTCTCGACGCTATTATAATAGTAATTCTAGAATTTTTCAAACTTCTAATAAATTTCCACATCGTGATATGCCGTTTAGAATGTCCTATCTGGGCCCGTACATAAGCACCCATGTACAGTATTAGAAAGCATAGTCGATCTGTCCTAATTGACCGTTGTTACTTGCAAATAGTCTTTCTTTTAACAAGACCCTACAGTCGAAAATCCTAGTGCATACATTGCCAAACTCCGTGAAAAATGGGACAGGTGCACTATCTATGAAGAGTTACGCTAATCGAAAGAAGAGAATAATAATTTACATATTTGGCAGCGATTTGACGAGTCACGAGCCTCTAAAGCACTGCCAACGCATAGCTTTCGCTATAGACGTGCAGAAACTGCCTGGACCCACCGAAACATAAACCACAGTATTATAATTAATAAAAAAATGGCCAGATCAACCAGCGCTATTTTTAACAATCAGATATTTATGGCAAAAATGCAGCGGAAATTTCGAAAGTAAACTTACGTTATCGGCAGGTTGAGTTTAACGAGCATGGCGCATCCGTTTAACAAATCTTCAGGTGACAGCAGCTGAAATAGTCAAATTAATCACGGGTCAATTTCCTTGTCGTTTAAATGCTCTTATTCGTGCTAGAAACAGGCATCTTGAAATGGACCTCTAGATGTATGTTTTAAGCTGAATGAATGGCCATATTTTTGGTTTTGTTCCTAGCAAGCTCATTGAGTTATAGAGAGAGGTTATAAACTTTCGTTACATAACTCTCCACGCACCTTATATAAGTAATAACTTCAGCACTGCGCTAAGTGCATTTGACTAAAGTAGACAATGAGAAACATGCTGATTAGCATCACAATTTCGGCTAAGTTCGTACCTCAAGTCCTCGCGCTCGATTAACTCGGCAGTAAACATCGGGCAGAGCCATCATTCCACCGCATTCCTGAATAAAGTACAGTACAGTAACCGTGCGAGACGAACGTCATTCGCCAGCGAGTATACCTTCAGCGGCTTTTCCAGGATGGTTGCCAGTTCGTTTGCCAACTTTTCGTAGTATTGCGCGCCACTGCCAAACGCCGATTTCGTCACCGGATCGCTCACGCCCAAACTCAGCAAGTATGACTTGAACTGCACCGTCTGTAATATATATAAATTAATAAGCAAATATAAATATATTCAAATAGCAATCTGCTCCTAAAATAGATAGAAGCCATCATGACATAGGCAATAATCGTACGCGAACTTTACAGAGAGATATATATTGGCAGTATGATAAAACTACATCGACTACTGCTTCTAAAAATTTACCAACGAACGCAGACGATACCGTAGCCGGATAATCGACATGTGCAAGCAAAAAATCGCTGATAAGTTTACAAAAACAGCAATTTGTGAACGAGAATCGAACGTAAGTTTAAATTCACAAGATAAATATCGAACAAGAAAACAGCAAAAATTCAAATTTCCCGCCTCCTTCCGTACCTCATCGTCGGTAATTTCGCCCTGTTTCAGGCGCAGCTTCTCAGAAATGCTCTTGGAGATGGAGACCATATCCTTGGCCATCTCCATCAGTTTTCCCAAGTCCTCGAACGCCTGACTGATGTTCTCTTGGGTGCGTGTATTCTGTTCGGCGAGTCGTCGTTCGATACCCGAAATACCGACCGCTCGTGGCGTCGCCTGCGTCGCGCCGCTCTGTCGCGACTGTAAAAAGCAAATGTTAGTATTACTCATTATGTTGCTCATCGAGCTGCTCATTTCATCGCAGCGCTTCACTCTGTTTGCTGCATTCAATTAAACCATATATCGCTCAATTACTGTCAAAAGTATTCGATTAGTAACAATAAATCGACCTTGATCCGAAAAGCTGACCCCGTGATATAACGGGAATACACAGCTCAGAAAAAAACAATAAATCGACCCAAGCAGCGTTGATGGTAAAGATGATCTCGTTTTTCGGTGCGTAAACACTGTTTTTTAACCCATAATCATAATCGTTCCCTGGCTTTTACGTGCGTGAAATGCTAGAAAGAGGCGCTATCGACATTCTGAGCCTTTGGCTTATCCAATCTATGATTTCTTGTTATTTCCGACTATACCTAATTTTTTATTTTAGCCAAGTTGCAGATGATCATAATAGGTGAGCGTTAAACATAAAAAGCGATAAAATCAAGATTTGCAATGTAATAATCACAAATGAAACAATACCCCAGCGGAGCTCGAACTGCTCGGAGTTCGCAGCCATGTTTTCCTTTCCAATGCGTCCCGAAACTTTTTATAGAACTGAAATAATTGTGATTCAGCATGAGAACGAGTCATTAAAGCCCAATACAATAGAAATAACATAATTAACGCCCTTTTAAGAAAAAATTGATGCGAAATTAAAAATCTATACCATCTACAAGAATGGGGAAATGATCAATTTGACTGAAAATCCCCAAAACACTGAATTCAGAGATGACGAAATTGAATGCAAGGTTGACGAATTATGATGAGAGATCGTGTAAAATTGCCCACAAACGCTAAGAAAAAGGGAAAATGTTCTTACATCCTCGTCTCCTCCCTGTCGAAAATTAAGTCGAACAGAGTGAAATGGGCTAGCGGCAACCGGGCCACTGCCCTGAAAATTTGCTGGTGTTGGTGTCAAATGAATCACTATCTTTCCTCCTCGACTGAACATTGACTTATTATGCCTATCAATGTGCTTCACGAGTGAATGGTGCAGGCTCAGTCGACAATCCTGAAAATGATTCCATGAAATTATCCTGAAAATCCTAAAGAACTATTCTGATTATCATTGAAAATAATAGAATTAGTCCTTGATTTTGAACAGGGAAAGCTGAACTTTTTAGATGGTTAATTGAACATTGCAAAAAGCTATGATATATCATAAAAACTACTCAGTCAGTGGCAAATAGAATTAGAAATATAGTCGAGCCATAGTGAGTTCTGATCAAAATGGCAGAGAAATGAACGCACTCATTTTGTTATCTACATTGCCAGCTGGGCAGAAATTTCAAATTTGCGTCCGTATTCAGTATGATAATATAGCTTTACTAATAAATTGTATAAAGATCCGTTTTCACCAAGGTGAATTATTTCACGTAAACGTAAAATCGTCATATTGCATGGTCATCCAACTTGATATACTTACCGGATCTCCATAATCTGCCCAAATTAATCGATTTACTGTCAACGAAGCCGTGCCCTGGTCGAATGCCGTCTGCAAAGTACAAAAGCTAATTTCTGCAGCCACACTATAAGCGCGATAATATTATGAACGATATTCAAATCAAAAAGGGATACCTTGCAGAATGCAAAAATTTACAGAAGCAAGAGGAACACTACTTGTATTAAAGTAGCCACTTGATCGCAGCAAAAGGGGAACAAGAAGTATTCGCAAAAGTTTTGCTCTGTTGCAACTTCTCATTTAAACATATCAAGTAATATCGCATTCTTTTTTGTAGTCATTAGAGGCAGCACAAAAGTGAATAAATGCCCAACTTTAGCTTTACCTTCAATTTCAACTCCATCTTAACCTGATAGATTTCAAAATAGATACTTTTCAAACTCGGAAGATCAAGTTGAAGCACAAGCAGCATGCTAAACTCGTCTTCTACGTACATATCAAATAGCTGTTAAACAGAAACCTACCGCTTTCTGATCGCCATCGAAAATGCCAACACTACCAGCTTGAATGATGATATCTTCATTGCCAGCTTCACCGGCTTGATACCACGTGAAACGGTCCATTATACTCCTAGCTACAGCCGAAAATATCGCTCTATGACGCCGGCTTATTGCCAGCTATTTGCTTGTGAAGGCGCACCAGTTTATGTCTAGGAAGATAGCAAGCAGGAGAAGTAACAGCGCCGAAATATAAATTATCGTCAAAAATCGATTTCTACTACGGGCTTGAGAGTTGGTTGGTTGTGTGAAATTTTTCAACGCAGATAACGCGTCACGCGTTGACTCTGGGTAGCAACGGGACGCGCATCGCTTCGACGCACGCCCTGCCTATCGACGACTTGCAGAGACTCGATTCGTAGCGCCTCGCTACCGTAATATACAAGTAATCTTGTTGAGACGTGAATTTTTATGTAAACGTAGCAGCGCCATGGCAATAGGCAAGAAGCCGGAAGAAGCTAGAAGATGGATTAAATATTTACGCTGTCCTATCTATGACCGCCTGAAGCGCTCCGCTCAACTGAACATTGACTTTTTTCATTTGCAGTGCAGTATATTTATCTCTACTTTATCTCTTTAGCACCATTTTTGTCGTTATCCTTGCCCATAAAGCTCATCCAACAACTCTAACATATCTATGCGGCACTCTTTTGAACAGACTTTCGAAAAGCTATACCACTGAACAACGCAGAAAACTGATTTCCTCTTCGGTCGAACCGACTTCTCCAATCTTTTGAATACTGTCCCTTTTAAGCAATGCAAACAAATTACAAAATGATTTATTTGTTCCCGTTTGCTATGACGTACGCAACGAAATGCTCAGATTCATGTCGTCGAATCAGTAAACTTCGCATTTTTACAGTATTTAGCATCGACATAAGTCAGAAGTAAGGCTGAATCGCACTTTACAAAGCACCACCAAGAATTTCTGTCACATGTGTGAAGAAATAACTGTTCTTGGCGATTGCACGGACCGCCGCCCGTTGAGAAAATATAATTCAGACTGAGCCATAATATGCGCGCTGCTGCCGTCCCAGAACTGTATTAACACATTTCTTCATAACGTTTAAACGTAAAAATGTTCCATCACTTGTCTTTGCTGTCTGAGCGCACCAGATATTGTCGGCAACTGAAATTAATTATCAAATTAGGAAACATAAGGGCTACTGTACAACGCGATGCCCAGAATGACCAGGAATATGTTTTAAATTATTAAAAAATACCCGCTAACAGCTCGCCTAGCCATGGCTAGGGAGGATGAGAGCATGCGCTGCTTCTTAAAAATCGATGATCGAATGTTCCGAAACCTATCGCCCCTCAAAAGCCACTAACTGCAAGCGCCAAAGATAAGAAAAGTAATCACTATTTTGTTGAAACCTACTTCGTCTGCGTCATTTTTCCGTCGCAGATGTATGGGCATGCGCCATTTTCTTTTGCCCTTCTCTTGCGCTACTGCTGGCGAGGAAAGTACGGCCGCTTCAGCAGCAGCGTCGGCGAAATAGTAGAACCCTGTTGGATCTTTGGGATCGGTGGTGGGGGCGTATGCCCGATTGGCGTCTTCCTCCTCTTGATTTTTCCTTCTCTCTCTCTCCTCTTCCATTCTGTCTCCGCGATTTTCACAGTATTCGCAACATTTCAGACACACACCGCAGCAGCAGAGGACTATCACAAAGAGGACCAGGATAATTATTGCCGAAAGATTGTCTGCCATGATGAACAACTGCTTCTCGATTGATCAAAAACGTTCACAATATAGACTTCTAAAATCAGGAATCCCATTATCTAATGGGACCAGTTTCATAAAACTGATGTAAATTGTAATTGTTTCAACATCAGTTTTATGAAAGCCGAATGATTTATGTTTCGTGGCTTACATGTCCTTCTAACCTCTCAAATTCTTGAAACGCAAATAAACCTCACATTCGTGTCCACCCCGCCAACATTGAATTTGAAAAAACTGCTATGGGAAACGAATGGAGTGTTCGTTTGCGGAACACTAAAAGCATTAATTTTAGTTCCGTTCACACCGATCAGTTATCGATAAATAAGCGCTGTACGACAAACTAGCCGTGTGCACACTTTGCTCATGCGATAAGAGCTCCGTCTGTCACACAGCTCTCTCTCCATCATCCTCTTATGGACGACGCATAGCGAGCAACAACGCTTGCTATCTAATTGACCAGAAGCGAAAGACGTTTAGGCTTGCGAGTAGGCGTGTACACAGGACATCAGCACATTGTGATTCAGGTTTTATTCGGAATGCGTCAAGATGTTAAGGCAAACAAAAAAAGGCGGCAAATGAATGCGATGATTCACTTATAGCTGCAGCGGTTATCATCCAGTTGCTCTAATCAACCATTCACTATTGTCGACTCGGTATCTGCGAACACCAGTCCAAGTTTATCTCTTCTATCTGGAATATCAAAGTAAATTACGGTGTGACTTTCTTCTCGAGATTCCACTATTTCCCTGACCGTTACGAGACGAAAACTCGAAGGCCCTGCCTTCTTGAAATACGAGTCATTTTATCAAACCTCCACAAGCGTCCCACAAGGAGTTTTGACTGGTTCCATTAGGCTGACTTTCTTCTTTGTTAGATCGAATGAACATTGTCTCAGTCTCGCATTCTTCTTGTTAATCGTCGCGACACTTTTTCGGCAGTGTTTAGTGCATTGAATGCAAACAATTCCGCAGCAGCAAATTAAAAGAATAATCATAACGACGAAGAAGATGATAACACACAGATGCATTATTGATTTATATGAGCAGAATTAAGTGGAGAAGAAGGTGTGAACCGCAAACGAACGCGAATGACTTATAAAAGTGTATAAACGACGAACGTACAAAGTGCTTATGTAAAAAGCTGCCTACGATATCAGCGTCTCCAATAAAATAACTTGTACACCGCGCGTCTGCACCCCTGCGGTGAGCAATAAGCTTACCCTTACAATTGTCGGTTTACGATGCCTTTTCCTTATCAAGTTGATTCGCTTCGCGCGTCAGAAAGTTAATTGTTTTTCATCTGCTCAAGCTTTTTTTTGTTGATAAACTGAACGTTTTGTCAACTGCGACGTTCAAACAACTCGAACAGCCTTTAAACATCGAGCGGTTGAAACTGGAATTTTTTATCGTCCAGCAATAGTATTGAAACTACTATACAATCCTATAATTCTCTATAATGATTGGATCCTCGTCATCATTTTACTCCCCGTTTCAAGCACATGCAAATCGCAAAGCAGTCAAGAGTATACTCATGCTTCACTAGCAAATTTCGCTATATTGGGACAATTGAGTTCATATCGTATTGCACATTCAGTTTCATAGTTAAACAAAACGTAATGCTGTAGCATTTTCTTAAGCACGATCAACGAGAGTAAAATTAATAACAAAGATTGTCAGTTTCTGAAATTATAAGAAATGGTGGTCGATTAATTATGCGTTGTCAATTTTCCCGCTATCATATCCTCCCCAAAGTTCCACTCAATCTTGGCTACTCGATATGTAGTCCATATGAAAGGTGCACAATCTTGTCGACAGTTTTTCATATTTCTTGAGCCTATTTCATGAGATTTTTGCAATTGCGACAACATAGATGCACCGATTGGTAATTTTCTGACTATTTCTGATATCTAATCAATTGCTGCTTTAGAAACTTTGTAATTGCAATAGCATCATGAAATGCCCGATTTCGCGCAGAATGTCTGTTTTCGAAACACATGGAGTTTGTTCACCGTTGAGGATCGCGTTATGAATGAGGCAATTTTAGTCACGAACGCCCCCGGATTATTAATTACTGGAAATTCTAAAACTTGCCCCCACTGGCTATTGTTCCGTTCAGCGATTGTCTGAAATCGCCTTCGTCTTTCTTTTGCGTGCAGATGGGATATTTCCCATTATCTTTTGTTAAAAACTGATATTGGGAAGCAAAATTCCTCTTTGCTGTTCTATACTATCGAGCGAGTGGCAGATCGATCCGCTATAAGAACTTCTCTTTCCTCCTGACTTAGGTAACAAAGTCTGAAACGATGGCAAATTCGACAATGTCACAGTCGAACGTCTCCCTAACGTTTGAGCAAATGTACGCTGACCAGCTGCGCAGTTACTTACTTTATGTGATTATCGGCGCGATTGCAATTTTCATCAACATCATTATTGTTATCGTTTTCTCATCTTCATCTCATCTCCGAGTCAAGTACCAGCTGCTGATTGCGCTAGCAATCGGGGATCTCATCAACGGAATTGCATTCGTCGTAGCGGGCTTGACCAAGCAACACTTGATTTTGTCGATGACAGTTAGCACCGTCACGATGTGGCCTGCATGGTCATGCGCAACTGAATGGTATCCCGGATTGCTAATACTGGGTGCCCAGTGGCCGTCATGCATCACACTGTTTTTGGGGTTAGAGCGCTTTGCGGCAGTTCACTATCCCGTATGGTACAAAGTGAACATGAACGCAAGTGCACGTTTTATAATGGTTGTGCTCAGTGTAGTGTTTTCGCTTATCTCCCTAGGGGTCGCTTTCGCGCAAACGTACATATTCTTTGGCAAGAATCTGACTACCTTTTTGTGCACTATATCGGGCGCCTATCAGAAGTACTACACAACATGGAATTACATTGTTACCGTGTTCGGGCATCTTATTGCTTTCGGCTTGAATGCGAGCGCGTTTCTGACTGCCAAAAGTAAATCGCGGCTGATTAAGTCGGGGCTTAGCGCCGTAATGCGCAAGGAGATTACCTTAGTGAGACTTATGCTCAGTGTTTCGTTTATCTCTGCTCTGCTTGTCTCTATTCCCAACATTATTCTTTGGGGCCAAAGCTGGGTTTGGATTGTCAGCAACAGCGCTCTCGGTTATCTGTACGTGTCATTTTGTGCCAGCTCTGTCATCAATATCCTTATTTACATCTTCTTCAATAAGGACTTTCGCACGCAGCTGTTTTGCTTTATCCCTTTTGGTCATTGGTCAAAGCCTGCTGTAGCAACTGTCGATCCGATAACATTCCACAATGCGGCCATGAGCATAAATACGCGAGCCAACGCTTTGCGCAGAAACAGTTCAATTATACCGCACTCTTAGGCTCGAAATTTCTATAATGGATGCTTTCATTACTACTTTTAACTCTGCTTGTCTTATTGATTTTTTGATTTTTATTGCTTCTTTTCGGTAAAAGACGATATACATTTTATGATATGTATACGTTCGTGTTTGTTTGTCGAATGAACATAGCCGCGTTATGTTTGAATATGACCACTACTTAATTGATTCCTTGAAATTGAAGCCACCAATGCGCGTTTATCATGGAAAATTTTTTAGCATTCAAACGAATTCAGAAACGAACTGCCGTTTTTCTCTTATTACGTCATTATCATAATTACTAGCTCTGTGCTAATGTGAGTTGGCAATCGTCTTTATAGAAGCGGAAGCGGTGTACGTTTTGCTGTGCGTTTCTCGATGAAGTATTTTAGGCGTTGAAACATCTCTCTTTGATCTAATTCTTTTGACATTCCTACGGAACACTTGAGACTAGGCGAGGTTATGCTCGGACGCTTATCACGTTTGGTATTTAGCGATTAGTCGAATTATTTTTACGAATACTTAACTGTTATTTACATGTGATGTTTGGTTAGAAGCGTATAAAATTTCGTGTAAGTTGGTTAACTACGCCATATTCTGTTGTGTTTTTTATTGACCACATCTAGACTTATTGAATAATTCTTCAACGAATAAGGCAAATTGATCGAAATTTTATACACATAAATTAGACCAGTTGCGCAGTTAGTACGCAAATTCCTATCCAATTCTATTCTTGCAACACATTAATACGCAGTTCAAAACAGATTGCTTACAACAGAAAAGCTTACTGTTTAACAGGAAAGAGGAGACTTGTGCCTCTTTCTTTGTTTAGCATTGTGGAGGCAATAAACAAGCTTGAGCTCAGATGTCGAACCAAAACTAGTAAAATCTTCATAGCATGTGCCAACTACGGTATCATTGAAAAGCTCAGAAAGACGATACTAATCTTAAGTTACATCTGATTACGTACACCTAAATAACTGCTTGCTGAAACACACAAAAAACTGGAAGCGCAGGACGAAAAAATTTCAACATAGTGTTTACCAAGCTTCGGGCATTATTTGAAACCTGTGTCCACGGGAGTTTCATCGTTTTTAAATTTTCATTGCTTAGTTCAGTGTTCGGGCACAAATCCTAACATAGTTTTGACATTGACATTACGAAGAAGTGTCTGCCGAAAAAATACGAGAAAATGAAAGTCACAAATGCAAATTGTTCATTACTGCATAACTATACAATTTTGCATTAATATAAAATTTACTCAAATGATCATATTTCTCTTACTTTTTCCTTTCAAATGTTGTACAAAAACACTGACTTTGGTTCAATATTTACAGTTACTCATTCAAATTTTATTTTTTTGCTTAAGCTCAGCGCAAAATATATTCGGAAAATTGTGACGTGATATTTGTAAAGCCCGACCTGAATTATTGCAGGGGTCAAATTTTCATCAAAATCTGTGAGTTATATATAATTATGCAAAGGCTCTCAACAGAACACTAGATGTTAAAATGTCTGTCTTAAGCTTAGCCGGACTACTCCGCTCTGTTAAGACAACTGAGTTTGTTTTCCTTTGCAAATTAAGTTTCATTGTTCCAATAAACGTAATATAGGAGCATATTTCCTAAATACGAACAATGAGTATACAAGTATTGCATCATTAATTTTCAGTTTCTATTACTGGGTACTATCGCGGTCAATTATTAGAGCTATATCAATTTTTCGCTATCATACCCTTCCCATAGTTCCACTTAAATTTGGCTGCGCGATTTAACGCCAATATAAAAGGTGCCCAAGCCTGCCGTCAGTATGTCATTGTCTTTTGGTTCATACGATAAAGTTTTAGCAATCAACAAGACACAGACGCGGCGATTGACTATTTTCTGGTTATTTTCCCGTTTCTATACAATCACTGCGCCGGCAGTTCTGCAATTGCAATAGTTCTATGGAAGTACTTTTGTGAAGAATGTCAATTTTGAAAATGCTTAAAGTTAGTTCCTCGTTGAGGAGAGCTTAATGAAAGAGGTAATTTTGGTCACGAACGCGCCGGATTACTAATTACTGGGAGACCTGAAACTTGCCACCACTGGCATTGTTCCGTTCAGCGATTGTCTGAAATTGCTTTCGTCTTTCTTTTGCGCGCAGATGCGTTATTTCCCAATATCCCTAATATAAAACACAGATGAAAAGCAAAATTTTACATTGCTGTTCTTTGTTATCGTGCGATTGGCTGGTCAATCCGCAGTAAGAACTTAATTTACCGCCTAACTTACGTTGCAAAGTCTGAAAAGATGGCAAATTCGTCAATGTCACAGTCGAACATCACCCTTCCGTTTGAGCAAATATACGCTGACCAACTGCGCAGTTACCTACTTTATGTGATTATCGGCGTAATTGCAATTGTCATCAACATCATTATTGTCATCGTTTTCTCATCTTCATCTAATCTCCGAGTCAAGTATCAGCTGCTGATTGCGCTAGCAATCGGGGATCTCATCAACGGAATTGCATTCGTCGTAGCGGGCTTGACTAAGCAACATTTGATTTTGTCGATGACAGTTAGCACCGTCACGATGTGGCCTGTATGGTCATGCGCAACTGAATGGTATCCCGGATTGCTAATACTGGGCGCCCAGTGGCCGGCATGCATCACACTGTTTTTGGGGTTAGAGCGCTTCGCTGCAGTTCACTATCCCGTATGGTACAAAGTGAAAATGAATGCCAAGTTGCGCTTTAAGATGGTCGTGATCAGTGTAGTGTTTTCGCTTGTCTCCCTCGGGGTTGCTTTCGCTCAGACATACATATTCTTTGGTAAGAATTTGACTTTCATCTTGTGCACTATATCGGGCGCATATCAAAAGTACTATACAACGTGGAATTACATTGTTACCGTGTTCGGGCATCTTATTGCTTTCGGCTTGAATGCGAGCGCGTTTCTGACTGCCAAAAGTAAATCGCGGCTGATTAAGTCGGGGCTTAGCGCCGTAATGCGCAAGGAGATTACCTTAGTGAGACTTATGCTCAGTGTTTCGTTTATCTCTGCTCTGCTTGTCTCTATTCCCAACATTATTCTTTGGGGCCAAAGCTGGGTTTGGATTGTCAGCAACAGTGCTCTCGGTTATCTTTACGTGTCCTTTTGTGCCAGCTCCGTCATCAATATCATTATTTATATCTTTTTTAACAAGGACTTTTGTGCACAGCTGTTCCGCTTTATCCCTATTGGCCCATCTTCAAAGCCTGCTGTAGCAACTGTCGATCCGATAACATTCCACAATACTGCAATGAGCACGAACACGCAAGCCAACGCCTTGCATAGAAACAGCTCTATCGTATCGCACTCTTAAGTTCAACGTTACCGTAATGGATGTTTCGCTCTCGTTGCTGTGGATAACTTTGATTGTCTTATTGATTTTTTTTCATTTTGATCGAACGTGTGATACTTCTTTAGAACTCCTGAAGTTAGGCAAGATTTTGCTTAAGAGCAAATCGCTGTTAGTATTTAGCGAATAATTGTTATGTTTTTGCTGTAACTTTATCATAATGTGTATATAATGTTGGGGTGTTAGCGCATAAAGTTTCGTGTCATTTAGTTATCCGATATTATGACATGTTGTTTATGATCAGAGTGCTTTCAATGAACACACTACATCTAGTCTACCTGAGTTGCTCTTAAGCGGCTAAGGCAATTGGACAGAGAGTTTGTACATGAACACTAGACAAATTGCGCAGTTAGTACGCAGTTGTTTTATCAACTGCAATTCATACTACACAGTGATTAGCGGTTCACAAGAGATTGTTCGCGTCAGACTGCTTGATTGAAACTGAATGTTCATAATATGTCACTGAATTTGCGCAATTTTTTCAACGGAGTCAGAATAACTTCACAGCCTTTTAAGGTCAACCTTACTATAATCATAATAATAACGACATTTGTATTGGCGCAATTGCGAAATAAACGGCAAAAAAATTATTGCGCCTTTCTTCGCTCGGCGTCAGAATCAGAAGCCAATTTTAATGTCACTAATAAGAGTGATTGGTAGTTGCTCGTAAAATATGTAGCGCATAGAGGTTGTGACGAATAGTTAAAGAAGCCGTACAGTTTTGTCCAATATTGCTTTAGAGGAGAAAAATGTACGCACATTCATCATTAAATGCAGAAAAAGATCTCAATGTTTATTTATAACATTATGTGTGGTAAGCAATATTGTCCGGAAACAGGGCCACTTGCAGTTCTTTGACTTTACAGACAGAAAATCAAGTTCACTTGTGTCAGAACGCATTTAATTTAAATAATTTAACTATTAGGTTATCAATTTTATGATTTAGATCATAATCTTGGGCTAAACTTGACCTTCGATAAACGTTCACATATAAAAATGTTTACATCAGTGATTGCTTCAATAAATTCTATTTCCCATGAATCAGACGATGTTCGCGTTCTGTGTCGACAGAGTTGTTTGCCTCAATTTTTCAGTCATCAAATTGTAAACAGTTCTCATAAGCTCACTAAGGAGATATAAGTGCAAATTATTCGGAAGCATTATAAATTTAAACATATAAACAAGCAAAGGAAAATCTTTAAACGCTCAGAGAATGCGACAAAGCATTGCCTTTTCTGCTACCATAAGGACATCATCCAGATCAAACTTTCTCTTTTGAGGTGACCTGGACGATGTCCTTATTGAACTGACACTGGTATGAAATAAGCTGCGCGTTTCTTGATGGAGCTATTTAAATGTTGAAACAACTCACTGCTGTCAAACATTCGATATTTCTTTAAAATACTTGCAACTGGACAAGATTCTGCTCGGAAGCAGTTCGCATGTCGTATTTTGTGAATAGTTAAACCATTTTCTGTTAATGTTTTACCAGAATGTGCAAGTGATGTTGACTTAGAATAGAATAAAGTTTCGTGTCAATTTCTCCATTTTTAGTACCACCATCGAGAGGAAAAAATATAACATCATTCTTATTGTATAATATCGTAATTACTTAATTTAGTGATTTAAATTTTTCTCTCTACTTTAAACTTCCTTTAGTTTCATTTAAATTTGGCTACGCGATTTGAAGCGGTTATGAAAAGGCACACTTTTGTCGGCAGTTATTCTTAATCATTTGGCCTATTTCAGCAGATTGCCGTAACAGGACTTCAGACGCAGTGATTGGCCGCATTCTGAATTTTCGGTTTTTAACCAATCGCTGCCCTGGCAGTTCTGCAAATGCAGTAGTTTTATGAAAGAGGCGCTTTTGTGTAGAATGTCTATTTTAAAATGCTTAGAGATCCTCATTGTGTGTGGCATTACGTAAACTGCTATTTAGGTCACGAACGCGCTTGATGATCAATTATCAGAGACTGCTAAAACCTATAATCATTAGCCATTGTTTCGTTTGAATTCGATTTCGTTGTTCTTTGACACGCAAACAGGATATTACCCTGCGTTCTTGGCTTCAAACTTAACTGTGAAGCAAAACCTTACTTTTCTATTCAACGCTATCGCGCGAGCGGCTTGCCAATTTTCGGTGTGAACGTTACTTTCTTTCTAGCTTTGATTGCAAAGGCTGAAATAGTGGAAGATTCGACAATGTCACAGGCGAACGTCACACTAACGTTTGAGCAAATGTACGGTCACGCTCTGCGCGCCTATGTACTTTACTGGGTTATCGGCGGAATTGCGATTTTCACCAACATCATAATTGTCATCATTTTCTCGTCTTCATCTCTCCTCCGAGTCAAGTACCAACTGCTGATCGCGCTCGCCATAGGAGATCTCATCAACGGAGTCGCATTCGTCTTCTCAGGCGTGACAAAACAACGTATAATTCTGTCGATGACAAGTAAAACCGTCATGATGTGGCCTGCATGGTCATGCACGACTGAATCGTATCCAGGATTGCTGATATTGGGTGCCCAGTGGCCGGCCTGCGTCACACTGCTTTTGGGCTTAGAGCGTTTCGCGGCAGTTCACTTTCCCATATGGTACAAAGTGAACATAAACGGAAAGGCGCGTTTTAAAATGGTCGTGTTCAGTGTTGTGTTTTCGCTTGTCTCCCTCGGAGTCGCTTTCGCTCAATCTTACATATTCTTTGGTAAGAATTATGCGTATTCACTGTGCACTATATCGGGCGCATTTGGCAAGTACTACACAACTTGGAATTACATTGTAACCGTGTTCGTCCATCTCTTTGCTTTCGGCTTGAATGCGAGCGCGTTCCTGAGTGCGTATAGTAAGTCGCGGCTGACCAAGTCGGGGCTGAACACTGTGGTGAGCAAGGAAATTGCTTTAGTGAGACTTATGCTTAGTATTTCGTTTGTTTCTACTCTACTTATTTCTATTCCCAATATTATCCTTTGGGGCCAAAGTTGGTTTTGGAACATCGGCGGCAATCCCCTCGGCTATCTTTACGTGTCATTTTGTGCTAGCTCCGTCATCAATATCATTATATATATCTTCTTCAATAGGGAATTTCGCACGCAGCTGTTTCGCTCTATCCCTTCTGGTCTTTTGTCAAAGCCAGCTGTAGGAAATGTTGATCCGATAACAACCCCCAATATGGCCGTGAGCGCGAATAAGCGAGCAGGCGTCGCGCATGGAAATAGTTCGATTATATTGCACTCTTAAGTTCGACGTTACCGTATTAAATCTGTTGCTATCGTAGCCGTCGATGACTGAGAATCTCTTGTTGATTTCATGAATTTTATTGCCGTTTTTTTGGGTTAAATCCATATTTTGTGTTTTTACTGTGCGTATGTGTTCGTTGTTTGTTGGCTAAGTAAATATAACTGTGCATTGTTCGGATGATATATACATATATAAGACTACTAATCGATGTGTTCCTTGTATTTGAAGCAACCAGCCTGCATTTTATCTCCCTGAAATTTACTAACGGTTTACAGAATTCATGAAGGAACTGTCATTTTCGCTTTCGCAAGGGCCATATCCAAGTCAAACTTTCTGTGTTGATTTGACATAGAATGTGTCCTGTGTGAAGTGGAAACGTTATACGCAATACTGCGCGTTTCTTGATAAAGTATTTTGGCGTTGAAATAGTTCCTCTCTGATCTAATTTTAGTTACTTCTTCAGAATACCTTGCTAAAAGCGAGATTCCGCTCGGAAGCAGGTCGCCTTTCGTAATTAATGAATAGTCGAACTATTTTTGCAAATGTTTTGCGAGAACGTGCATGTGATGTTTGGTTAGAAGCATACAGTAGAAACCGGATAAGTGCACACCGGATAAGTGCACACCGGATAAGTGCCCACCGGATAAGTGCCCACCGGATAAGTACACATTTTTTGCAAGCCTCGTATGCAACTTTTGTATTGGATCATGACCGGATAAGTGCACATGGGGGGTGACCACACCCAAATGTCACTCAAATATCTGCGCATATGATGTATAGTGCATCGAAACAATACCTATGTCAATCAGAGCGTCTCGCAACCTCGTTTATCTAGAAGCTTTGTTTTGTGACAAGGTACGTTTTTAATACCATTTCCACTGTATCAAGGACACTTTCCATGTCAAAAAGGACATTTTTTGATTCAAATTTATACGAAAAATGTTCTTTTTGATTAGGAAAACGTTCTCTTTACTTTGGATATGGTCCTTAATAAATGGAAATGCTACATAACTAATAAAATATACTTATTTCAAGTATCTGAACAAAATCTGAGCCAAAATTAATGCATAAAAGCAAAAACCGTATAAGTGCATAAACTGGATAAGTGCACAAATTTTCCGTGCTGGGTCGATGTGCACTTATGCGGTTTTGACTGTATAAAGTTTCGTGTCAATTAGTTACCAATGCAATATTGTAAAGCATCTTTCAATGCCCATACCTAGTATTTTGAATAACTCTCCCGTAACTTTAGAGTTTAGGCTGAAAGTTTATACATATAAAACAGTCAAGTTAGGCAGTTAGAATGCAGCTTTTTATCAAATTCTATTCAAGCAGTACAATGATAAGCAGTTCAAAACAGATTTTTCAAAACATAAAAGCTTACTGTTTGACAGAAAACAAGAGACTTGCTCGTACTTCTTTCATAACTGAGCCCTGAGAATACAGTATACGAGTCTGACCTGAAATGGTAAACCATAAATAGTAAAAACTTCAAAGTACGTGCCAACTTCGATATCATTAAACAGCTCAGAAGTACGATATTAATCAACTGGTTATTTCCGGTTTCTAATCAATCACTGTGCTGTCAATTCTGCAATTTCGATCGTCTTATGAAAGAACCGCTTTTGTGTTGAATGACTGATTCGAAAATGCTTAAAGTTCCCCATTGTCTATGGCATTCTATTCACTGCAATTCAGGTCACGAACGCTCTGGATTATTTCTTAGCGGGTATTGTTTAACCCTGTCATCATTGGCAATTGTTTCATTTGAATTCGATTTGGCTTTTCTATTGCACGCAGCTGCCATATTTCCCAACTTCCTTCGCTTCAAAGCTTTCATGTAAAGCAAAATTGTTCTTTGCTGTTCTATGCTACCGAGCGAGTGGCTGGTCTTTCTGCCCTGTGAACGTTACTTTCTTCTTCACACAAGTTGCAAAGGCTA